>JBBPSA010000230.1:0-12758 GCA_038093355.1 Boletus calvinii | reverse complement strand
GTTCCCCGGTGCTTCTGAGGAGGGGCCAAGTGTGGAGGAGGTTGACTAAAGGGCTCGTTGATCACCGGCTTCTGCATGCATTCATTGTCTCCATTTGCATCATGTCAGTATGTTGTACTGCATCTCATAATTCCTACAACAGCTTGTACGTTACACAGCGCATCTTAGAATGAATTTTTCTTTTCTCTCTCTTGATCTTGTGACACCCGAATCTGGATGCACGGCGACCAATTCTGCAAAACTTGCGCACCAAATATCGGAACATGTTGTACCTAGATTTGGACTGAATTCCATCTCATCCGAACCGCATCCACCTTGCATACACATCTACTGTGACAATGGGCGACCAAGTGGCCCGACCTGCGACGCGGTTGACATAGTGCGTTCATATTCTTGTCACCTCTTGCAACAAGCAGGCTGGTGTTCACGTCGGTGAAGTCACATCTTCCAGCAGCTTTTCCAAAGTGGCTTCACTCTCTCCAAACTCAGGGATATCGTTGGCCAAGGACAGTTGTTACGTTCCTCTGACGGAGCTATTGGAATCCCGGGGCGGAGTCTAGCATGGAAGGCGAGACACCGTTATCGATACATCCCATTGATTGGATACGCTCATATCGTGTCGGACAGTTGTTTCTCCTAAGAGATGAGCCACTCGATCCATCACCCAACGAGGTGCCAAGCATACCCATCGAACCGCTCCGGAGTTCCCGCAAGCAGTTCTCGGAGCTGTTGCTAGAAAAGATGAGGGCTCCCGATGGGAGTTATGACGAGAGCTTTGTCGTGCCCGGTCTTACGATACCGAGGCGAAAGACACAGCCTACGACGGACTTGGAGATGAACAACCCTCTGAGTTTGCACGATGAGGTACGTGACACATTCGTTTTCTACATGGCGGGACATTGTTCATGGCCGCCGGTAGAATCCATGGAGAGCATGGTTTACTGCCGTAGACCTTCGAAAGACGATCCAGCAAGATGTTGAGAGAACGTGAGTGAATCTGATACTTGCGTTCAGCGACGATCACCTCCACATGCACGCAGATTTCCAGACATGGGATATTTTCGGAATGAAGACATTCAGCATCAATTGACAAACGTCTTGTTTCTTTACTGTCAGATGCACCCGGACATTGGATACCGACAAGGCATGCATGAGCTGCTCGCTCCTATGTTCTATGCTGTTGGTAAGTTGTCAATGGTTTCGTTCCCTTGGGGAGTTTCCGCGTTCCCTCGCCTCTCTCCAGTCTGCTCATCTTGTCCTTATTCTAAGCTGAAGCATAATGATGTCTTTGGCCATAGATTTTGACTCTGTAGCGGAATCGGAATCATGGGGCCAAGACCCTTTATTCTTAGAGTTGTGCTCTCGATCATGGTGTGCCGCCGATTCCTGGGCGTTATTTTCCTCGTTGATGCGCAACATCTCGCACTGGTATGAATGGCGGGAGCCAACTGCTCCGCCATCGTTGTCTCGTGGACAAATAAACTTGAAGTCGTATGTCTCCCCAATTATCCAGACGTGCAACAATATACAGGGTACACTTCTCAAGTCCGTTGATCCTGTGTTGCATGATGCGTTGCAGTCTGCGAGTGTCGAGCCCCAGATGTATGGCTTGTATGTCAGTCATCCATTTTGAATGCTTTCTGCTGATGGATGGTGTAATGAAGACGATGGCTCCGCTTACTGTTCACCCGAGAGTTTCCGATGAGCGAAGCGATGATGCTATGGGACGGGTTGTTTGCCAGCTCGTCTCCACTTCCCGAAATCGTACAGTGGACTTGCGTCGCGATGCTTATACGCATACGAACGAAACGTAAGTCTAGGATCGTGGGTCAATCGCAGACCGCTGACAATAACTCTGTCTAGTCATATCGTCTGATTACAGCACCCAACTGATGCACCTCTTGCGATATCCACCATGTCCGGTCCATGAAGAAGCAGCTCCTCACCACATACTACTTCTTATCCGCCAGGCGACAGCACTGGACATACTCCACACACCCTCTGCGGGCGCATCCTTGGTGATCGAGAATCGTAACCTTTTGAATATCCCCATTGAAGTTCCGGAGCCTCCACCAGTTGTCAGACGAAAAGCCCGTCTGGTCGAGAAAACGCATCAAACGAGTTCCTCCGAGCACATATTGGGAAGCCCACCCACAGATAGTCTTCGTCAGCAACCATCCTTTCCAGAGCTTATTGCCCGTGGACTTTTGGATCGTGGCGAGAGTCTAGGTATCAACAAGACTGTCATGAATGCTGTGTCCGAGCTTAAAGTGAGGTTGATTATATGGCGCTTCCGAGATACATGTGCTAAAATCGCATACAGCGCAACCTTCCTGATTTGACTTCTACTCTGAGCCGTCCTCCGTCCTTGTCCTCCACCTCCTCCTATCCGCTTCTCGACGAGCGAACGCCCGCGGAACGATACTCTTGGGACCACCGTAGTGAATTTGAATCTGCACGTGAACTGGCGGAACTTCAGAAACAGAATAAATATCTCGGAGAGGCTGTTGCATGGATTTTGGAGACATTAAATCGAGAGGCGGAGGAACAAGATGCGCAAGTTCAAAGGAAGCAATCATTGGAATCTCTGTCATATGTGCGAGATGTCCTGAGTGGACAGATCAACGAGATAGACGAACGTCGGCTATGGGGGGAAACCGAGTTTAAAAGACGCTGGGAGGTACGCGAGACATCACCGTCGGTCGCAACGACGAGATCTGGGTCGCCTCGGGACAATCGACGATTCACGCCTATTCCCCCGAACGGCAATGAGATGCAGCGTGGAGTTATGTCGTCGAATGCTGCTCGGGCGGCATCTGCTACGCAGGATCACGGTCGACCGGCGTCGTCAGGCACCCCGGCCGTTTCGCGCACAGCATTGCCGCGGGCACCCGTGCGTGTATCTGCCAACAATCCTTTCCAGAGGGTGTCAGGCGGCGGGTCGATAGCCACAAATCGGACAGTGGTAGTTGGTAGCGATGCGCCAGATGTGCGGAACCAGGTCCCGGTTCAGCACGACCCGCTCGGTGTGCTCAGGTAGACATGTACAGAGTACTAGACACGACCAAAGTCGTTTTCCGGAGTGGGAGTGAATTTCGTGACGGAAGCCATGCATGGGAAATCATACGCTTGGGCAACTTTTCTCCCGAATCGTGACCCACCCGAATCCGCCGCTCTGTTTCTCCTGCGCTCCTCACCATGCTCAGAAAGTCCCTGGCAAAGGTAGTTCCCCCCAGGGCTCTCCTCCATCCTCAGCGCTCTTTTTCCACAACTCTTCCTGCACGCAAGGTTGCCGCCACAAATCCCGTGAAAGCACAGGAGGTCAAGGTATTGTTCCCGCACCACTTTTTTGAGTTCTCCTCACTGTTCCTACGCCAGTCCTGGTCTTCGGGAAAGTATCCACTCATCGAGCACGAGTACGATGCAATAGTTGTGTAAGTGCGTTGACCGGACGCGTCTCACCAAGCTGACTTCGTGCTGGAAAGTGGTGCGGGTGGTGCGGGTCTCCGAGCCGCCTTTGGTCTCGCAGAGGCTGGCCTTAACACTGCCTGTATCACCAAGTTGTTCCCCACGCGGAGTCACACCGTCGCCGCGCAGGTTAGTCGGCGCATCGTGTAATTACTCTTGGGTGTCTGACCAAATCTCGCAGGGTGGTATCAATGCTGCATTGGGCGTGTGTAATCAGTATCGCGTTCTCTTGTTACGTGCCTGATTCTCTCTCTAGAACATGACCGAAGATGACTGGCGGTGGCATATGTACGATACGGTAGGGTGATCCGGACTCGTGTGCGCGTCCTCGACTTATGTGTTTGGTACAGGTTAAAGGTTCAGACTGGCTCGGCGACCAAGACGCCATCCACTACATGTGTCGCGAAGCGCCAAGATCTGTCATTGAGGTAAGTATGTTAAGACAGATCGGGGTGGTGACATACACTAACTCCTCACCCTAGCTTGAGCACTACGGTGTACCTTTCTCCAGAACAAAGGATGGGAAAATATACCAGCGTGCCTTCGGTGGTCAGTCATTAAACTATGGCAAAGGTGGCCAGGCATACCGCTGTGCGGCTGCCGCTGACCGTACCGGTCACGCCTTACTCCACACCCTCTATGGCCAGTCCCTTCGCCACAACACCAACTTCTTCATCGAATACTTTGCCCTCGACTTGATCATGCAAGATGGCGAGTGTGTTGGTGTCATTGCGCTTAACATGGAAGACGGTACCCTCCACCGTTTCAGGGCCCACAAGACCGTTTTGGCCACTGGGGGTTATGGACGAGCTTACTTTAGCTGTACGAGTGCACACACATGCTCTGGTGACGGTAACGCTATGGTTACCCGCGCGGGTCTTCCTTTGCAAGATCTGGAATTCGTTCAGTTCCACCCGACTGGTATTTACGGTGCTGGATGCCTTATCACCGAAGGTAAGTCGTGTACTTCTTACATGGGATATGGTCTTACTCATTTTGACAATAGGCTCCCGTGGTGAGGGTGGATACCTGTTAAACTCGGAGGGTGAGCGTTTCATGGAACGTTATGCACCTACTGCAAAGGATCTCGCTTCTCGTGACGTCGTCTCACGGTCGATGACAATCGAGATTCGCGAGGGACGTGGTGTTGGACCCGACAAGGACCACATCTATCTGCAGCTCAGCCATTTGCCTCCTGAAGTCCTCCATGAGCGTCTGCCTGGTATTTCAGAGACTGCCGCTATTTTCTCTGGTGTCGACGTCACCAAAGAACCTATTCCAGTGTTACCTACTGTCCACTACAACAGTAAGTCTTGCTTATTTCTGGTTGTTTACCTAGGTTGACGGAGGTTCAGTGGGTGGAATTCCTACGAGATATACTGGTGAAGTCCTCACGGTTGACGAGGTATGCTGGTTGCGCGCATGGTATTTCTTCTCTGGCTGACGCGCTTTTGTAGAACGGCAAGGATAAAATCGTTCCCGGTCTATATGCTGCTGGTGAAGCCGCTTGCGTGTCCGTCCACGGTGCCAACCGTCTCGGTGCAAACTCACTCTTGGACATCGTCGTATTTGGTCGTGCTTGTGCCAACCACATCAAGGAAAACCTTACGCCCGGAAAACCACACAAAAAGATCCCGGACGAGGCTGGTCTTGAGAGCGTTGAGTTCTTGGACAAGGTTCGCAGCGCAGATGGCCCCAAGTCAACTGCTTCCATCAGACTGGATATGCAAAAGGCTATGCAATCTGATGCTGCCGTCTTCCGGTCAGTAGCGATCAATTAACCTTGCTGTATGAAACTAACCTGTACAACAGCACGCAACAGAGTCTGGACGAGGGCGTTGAGAAGCTGCGTGGTATTTACGACTCATTCAAGGACGTCGGTATCAAAGACAGGAGCATGATCTGGAACTCGTACGTGACTTGTCGACTGCGATGAACAACGCAGAGCTGACGCGCATATAGTGACCTCGTGGAGACCTTTGAGCTCCGCAACCTCCTCCAGTGTGCTGTCCAGACCATAACCGCCGCTGCCGCTCGCAAGGAGTCCCGTGGTGCGCACGCCCGTGAGGACTTCCCAGAGGTCAGTTCTCGACCTCACGTCCGTTGCAATCCCTGACTTTCTGCGTCTTGTAGCGTGACGACGACAACTGGATGAAACACACACTCACCTGGCACGATGTCAGCTCGCCAGACGTTACCATCAAGTACCGTGGTGTCATCGACAAGACCCTCGATGAGACTGAGTGCAAAGCTGTTCCTCCTTTCAAGCGTACGTACTAAGTTTTCAGGTCACCCGAGAGGGATAGAGGTATAAATGGAGTAGGCGCCCTTTCTTTGTTTCCTTTATGTAGTCAAACTGGGATGCAGGAATACAATCTACTCTTCCAGCATCTACCAAGGGGTGATTGTTAGTTAGCCTTTCTCATCGGTCCAGTCTTGAGGCCAGTAAATTCCTCTATTACATTCCATACTCATACACATTCTACAAGAACTACGAGATCATCAACGAAAGAACAGCCACGCTGAAATCAGTGTCCCAAGAATAAACCATCACTTGACAGGTGGAAATAGTTGAATATTGCTTAAGCGCAAGATCAAATCGATAGAGAGCAGTCTAAATCTACATCGCAATAATGTCGACGGGGCTACTGAGTATAGCCTGAAGGGCTATGTCCTTTGTCTCTTGGAGGGTGTGGGCGATAAAGCTCTGTAGGGACTGGCCTTGCGCTTCAACGGACTCCCCTCGATGCACGTGGATAGAGCAATCGAGGAAGCGGCCATATGCGGGCCGGCGGGGCCGGGTGAAGAGCGCGCACCAGTTGGAACTGGCTGCTCCTCCAGCATCATGCATGGATTATTGAATATGTTCGGGAGGGTATCTGAATCTCCAGTGTCATTCTCTTCCTGTTTTTGAGGCATTTTCTTTGCTTTCTTGCGGGTGCTTTTGGGTGTTCGCGCGTTTGGCTTCTTGTCGGTTTCATCCCCATTCTCCACGACGCGACATATTTCCACCGGCACTGGAGCTTTCAGCAGGATGTCAATCCAGATCTTGGCGAAGTGTCAGTACCGTGTAAACAGCGCAACTGATATACGTACCCGCTGGTTCTCTTGAAGGGTATCTCCGGGACCCTTGACCTCCACGAACTTGCAGGTGCCTTTTTCAGTGTTCCACAGAAATAGGTCTGGGCCGCCGGATGTCCCAAATGTGTAGTTTTCGCAGAGAACGCGACAGATGACGGAGAGCGCTGGTCCGCCAATGCACTGTTTAATGTCCGTCAATGGGCTGATGTGGTCATCCGGAATTTGGAGTAAATTTACCGTTACAATGTCAACAAGGTCTTCGCTACCAAACAGGTCCCACCGAACACCAACGCACCATGTCCCGCTGGCTCTGTGCTCGGCATCGACGCCTCGGACGAGATTGGCGGCTTCCCCAGCTTCGATGGCAGTGAGTCGCTGTTCCATGGGAACTTTGCGTGCGTGATAAAAAGAGTCCTCCGCAATATCGAGGGGGGCAGTTTGAAAGGGTGTCTCAAATACGCCCGGGATTGATTCGAAAATAACATCCCAGAAAAGAAGGCCAAACAACATGGCTATAACCCGAGTTTCACAATGGACGCTGAGTGAATAATGATCAGGCGGCGCGGAAAGATCGGGAGCGTAGGTGCGAACCCCTTGAATCCTTGTTCCCTGTAACGTTCGAGGGCAAGCTCTTCAACAGTTAATTCCTCGCCGTCCCGACCCAACCAGAGACTTTTCCCCCTTGGGCCATCTGACTGCACTCAAAGTAAGGAACTCTTGCAAATACTTCGATCTGGATGTCTCACCGATGATTTTTCACGAGAAGTGGATGCCACACTTGAGCTGGTCTCGGCTTTCACCGCGGTAGTCACAGGTGAATAATAGCGTTTGATATATTGGTTTCCCTGCTGTGATACATCGACGCACCTGCCTGTCCGATCGAGCTTCAGGCTAGCTGCTCGATGTCTGAGGCGGACGGCTTCGAATACTACTTCATCGGCATTCACAAGAATCCCATCACATTTATGTCGCTCCTTGACAGGTATCTTAAGTTTGTTTTCCAGCTTCCTGAGACGCCTTTGAAGCTTCGGCCGATAGACTGAGCATTTTTAGCATTTGTCAATCCGTCCATGTTGCGAATCTTACCGATATGTGTGTCAGGATCTACAAGTGCCTCTATAACCGCATCCAAAGCTCGTTCCGTAGTCTCCTCATCCTTTGAGAGATGAGTCGAGAGAATTACCGCTCGCCGTTCATACCACCTTCCACGTTGCCCTCTGCGCCACCGCTTCTGTGCTAGAAGGGCTTCCAAAACTTCTAGTTCTTGTTCGTGCTCCCCAAGGATACCAAGTGCAGCGCTACCCTTGCAAACGATCCGTGTGAGAACATGCCCTGCAATAATATTCAGCTTTGAAGACGGTAGCTACCAATTAAACAAACCGTAATGGAACCGCTCTAATCCGCCTGCTCGGCCATCCTCTTCACCTTTGGTCCTCGCGAGATCCTGCCAGCGAGGGTATATTCGCTCGAATATGTCTTTTACCATGCGCGCACCGCGTATGCGGACACTATTAGGCTTGACATCGGGTATCGTGTCTTCATCTTCGACGTCCTCCCCTTCTCTGCTGCCGTTCGCGTTCCCGGGTGTGACGGGTGTTGGTAAGAATCTGGCGACAGGAGTTCTGCTCCCAGCCGCTCTGCCACCCGAAACAGGTACATTCCCAGCCAGTAACGTGTCCACTTGCCCCTCAAGAATGAGCACTTCTTCATAGTCAAGGAGGGCTTGGCGAGAAGGCCAAATATTCTTGGTGCGTTCATATTTGTACCCAGGGTAGGATCGTTTACCGAAGCGGGTTAGAAGCGCCGCAACGAGTATACCAGGGGTATATTGAATTCTGCAAAGAACACATAAGAGTGCGTCACACGAATCAGATGATGGCGACTCACAAACGGAAGTATACGAGATTTACTCGATGTATCACACCGAAAAATTCTTCGTCGACTCGCACGCACCTGACTTTGGGCAGGATAAGTCACAACCACGCTAACTCCGGGACACTTACCTATGTAACTCAGGACAATCTCCTTAAGCCTATCCCGCTGAGACTTGAACTTGCAAAATGACAGTTTGGTTTGATGGTGATCACGACCTTTGGATAGTGTGGCGCTGTCCCCACAGGCAAAGCTTGTTAATGTTGATTGTGAGGATGATGCGCCAAGGAGGTCTTTGATGAGGTCATCTTTCTACAGGGATACACTCAGTCGGGCATCGTTTGACAAAAGGAGACTCACCCTTTGGTTTGTTTTCTTGAGTTTCAGTTGTTTAGCAATAGCTTTGAGTTCGTCCACTTTCAAGCACTCCAGTAGACTCTTCAAATCCATTTCCCGTTCGCTCCTGGCTAACGCAAGTGGTCCGTTCTGTGAGGACTCCGGGGATTCTGCCTCTACTGACGCCGGCTGGTCTCGCTCATGTTGGAGATTTGCGACACTCTCATCCATCGTGAGATCGACAATCTCCTGTTCTTCTAGCTCTCCCGTCTTGCTGATATCACCCACCCGGCATAATTCGTCGATCGCGGCTACTATGGCTGAAACGGAACCAAGTTCACCTTCGTACTTTAGAGTATCGAGGCGATGCCAAGCATCCTGCTTCCTTAGCAGCAACTTCACCATGAGGAACCGTGCGTTATCTGCCCCAAGTGAGAAGATTTGGTCGGAGTAGGAGATGAATTCACATACAGGAAAGATGAGCAAAAATAGCGAGGAGCGCAAATTCATCGTTATTGAGTAGATGTTTCTCCTCCCTAATCACAGTACCGACCATTTCTGAGAAGATATGAGTTCAACGCACAGAACCGCGAGGGGAATAAGGTACCTTCGAAAACGCGCACGTATGCGCTGACATTCTGGTCTCCAACTGATTGATTCGTCTCGTTTGCTTTAGCGCTCGACGCCCCTGGCACCGACTCAGCAAATGT
The DNA here is from genome assembly GCA_038093355.1 of Boletus calvinii. Classification (NCBI taxonomy): domain Eukaryota; kingdom Fungi; phylum Basidiomycota; class Agaricomycetes; order Boletales; family Boletaceae; genus Boletus; species Boletus calvinii. The sequence goes on along the minus strand of JBBPSA010000230.1, from coordinate 3,291 downwards.
CTGCAAATTTGCATTCGCCTGCGCGTCTGGCTCGTCTTCATTCCAGACTTCACCACCTGAAAACACAAGCGCGTTGACCGAGGCTGCAGATGAAGGATCCAAAGTGCGATTCATGGTGACAGCGACGTTCATATATTCCTGTGAATCATAGTTACATCGTATCACGTGACCGTGACAGTTCGCGTAGTAGTACACTCAATATCCTCGGCGCAATCTCTCGTTCTCCTCTTTCAACCGCCTGTTCTCCGCCTTCAACTCCTGAATTTCCCCATTCCATTCTTCCATTATTTCTCTCAGCTCCTGCTTCCACCCTCTGCCCATCCGGACGAGGTCCAAATGTAAACCCATCATCTCCGCCTTGGTCTCGCGCTGGAAGTCGTACATGACGTCGTGAACGATATTCCGCAGGAAATCCTGTGCAGCTGCATTCATGTTCATATTCGCGGCCGACGAGCGGTGCGGTGATTGGAGCCAGGCTGGCGCAGCAGTTGGGCGACGTGGCGACACCTGCAAGGAAAGCTCTTGTTCCTCGCCCCGCCGTCCATCCACAACGATCTCGGGGTTACCTTCGTCTTCCGACTCGCCGCTCTCTATAGAAGACTCTTTGGCGTCTGGATGCTGCGCAAACCTAGTCTTCTTTACCTCAGCCACCTTTTCTTTCCCCTTCCCTTTCTGATCCTTGGATTTGGCCCATTTTGCAACCTCGGGACTCGTAAGCCCGAGCACACCATTGCCGGTACAAGTCGCGCTCGCTAACGGAGCTTTCGTCGGATTCTTCCCCAACGAGATGGGCGTCACAGGCTCATGTGGTAACTCGGGGGATGACAAGTCGAGGCGATCGTCATTATTGTCCGGTGTGGTTGACCGTCGCTCTTGCTGCTGCATGCGTACAGCAACTCCGTTCACAGCTTTCGAAGACGATACTTTGTTATGGGCATCGCTAGTTGAAGTGGACCTGTACTTTCGTCCAAAGACTCCGCTCTCAGCAGACTCGGAAATGAGTCGACGTGCTGTGTTTTTCGGCCGATCGGCTTCATCTCTGGGACCGCCGTTCAACGGGGGACCCGACCGGACTCGCATCGCTGCCAGATGCCCGGAAATGGACTCTGGCGCAGAGCCGAGCCCCAGACGCTCGACGTCTTGTCCTGTCTTGTGGGATGAGGCAGGTTTGGTCCGTTGTCTCACATTTGCCAGCTCGGTTATTCCACAAGATGTAGGCGAAGGCGGCTGGGCTTGGGATTCACGGTTTTCCACTTGTTCCTTACTTCTCTGAAGTCTCAGAGGCTTTACTCGGCGAGATGGTATTGCTAAGAACCAACGTTAAGTGCCGTGATCGCAACAGAGATGGCAAGGTGCATACGAGACCGCGAAGCTGCTAGCTGCGCATCAAGACCCAAGTTTTTGGACTCAGACAGTGGGGTTCGTCCAGGGGGGAAAAGCTTCTTCTTTGGTGTAACCCCACCTCCCCCACGAATCTTTGGCGCGACCGCGACACGTACTGGAGACTTAACCCCAGAATCAGCAACAATAGAATTGGTGGATGTTGTTCGTGTTGAAGATGAAGGACGTTGTGGAGACGATGTTACGACTGCTGTCGAACCTGATTTGACTTTCGTGCCAGCGGTGTCACCGTGGTGAGACTTAGACTTCCTCTATAGATGTGTTGATTGATTGTGGTTTCTGTGAAATGAAATACTTACCTGGACGTTAATTGCCTCGATGGGAGCACTGCTGTCCCCAATAGTAAACGACCTTGGCTCCTTCTCGAGTGACCTTAAGTCGAGGATTAAGAGTTTACCACTCTCAGTGCCCAGATATATAGCAGCACCTTCCGCAGTGAAAGCGCAACAAGTAAGAGGCACTTTCACATTGACAGTTTTCAAGACCCTGGCCAAGTAAGTCAAGACAAGCGTGCTGGGCTGAAGAAGTCACATACCCGTTATCTTTGTCCAAATCAACAAGTACTACATCACCGTTGGACGTGACAATAGCGACAAGGGTCTTGCTGAACGGACTGGCTGCCACGCCCACGATATCCCCGCCTCCCGGAATGCGAACGGTCTTGAGTGGACCTCCAGGTCGCATGGTATCGTAGACAACGAAGTCCCGTCCGATCCCTAATAAAAGCCTCGTCCTGGAATGTTGGTGGAATAAACAACAGGTAACAGGCTTTCTGTCCGGAAGCCCTTTCAACTGAGTTTGCGACGAAAGCGTCAAGTTATGGACAAAGATTGCAGAGGCCGAAACGGACGCCAACAAAGTCCCATCGTTGGATATCGAGAGTCTTGTTACGGTGTTCTTGTGGGGTTCCAGAGATGATAGGACCTTTCCAGGTGAGTGAGTGCAATCTAGCGACCACACCCTGTTAGCAGCTGCAAAGAAAAGTGTGCTACTCTTGTCCTTCATTGCCAAGCATGTCACGGTGCCAGATCCATGGTAGAGCTCTTCTAGAAGGGACTCCGATGGCGTATATCTTTTGATAGACGAGGAATTGGCCATGTAGAGTTGGGAGTTGTCCGGAGACCAGGCGTTCGTAGAGCATTCCAGAGAACTGGAAATAGGGAACGAGCTCGACGAATTCTTGAAATCACTTGGGTCGATGAGACTGGTACCATTCTGTGTGATGATTGCGAGCATGGATCTTATGATAGTGTTGATAGATAGAACCGTGACGTTGAACCGTGTCGCGAACGACGCGTCGGTCACATGACCTCGATAAACTTGTAAAGCTGTGTATCGTAGCCTGAGTCACTCCTCGAATCTCACTCTCTTGCGTGCTACCCCATCCTCACCCCGATCCCCATACTCGTAAGTGGGGACATCCGAGTCAACGTCGACTGTGCCCGAACCTCTCTCGTCTCTGAACGATTTGGACTGCATATCGATTGACGCCGCCTGATTGTCATCGAGCGATAGGACCACATTAATCGAATCATCCGAGGCAGAAGGCTCGGTCAAGAAGCGGGGATGCTACTTTCACGTCAGATGACATTGAAATTGAAAAAAGCGTTACTGGTTACCTCCAAGTATTGTCGCATGCCACTTTCAGTCGTCATATTTTTCGGAAGCTTGTCACCATTTCTCAGGTATTGCCTCCGAGCAATCATGGCTTCCTCAGCCGTGGAGCGGATGACCAGAGTTTTTACTAAAAATGACCTAAGCAACAAATACTCTTGAAAATGAAAAAGCTGACCAGTGACCGGTCTTGTTTGTCCTATACGATGAGCACGCTAGGAAGGAAAATCAGACTACCTTTGGAAAACCAAAGATATTTCCAACCTTGATAGCCTG
>JBBPSA010000229.1:0-12763 GCA_038093355.1 Boletus calvinii | reverse complement strand
TAGGAACGCGCTGGATGCCGCCGTTCTCGCGTACACGAACATCGGGCTTTTACGGCAGCAAATCAAACCTACCCACCGCGTACACGGAATCTTCGGGGGGGAAGATTGGGCTCCAAATGGTCCGTACCAGCTTTTCCCTAGCTGATTATCATCTCAGCTAGCAGCTCAGTCATTCCTGACAATTGTGCGGTGGAGTAAGTCCATTCCACCAGCATCCATTCTACTGGGGTCGTTGATAAACACCATTCAAGTTGGTTCGTACGCGCCCCCTTGACGAAGGAAGTGTATGACACCGCGGACCGAGTCAAAGCATGCTTCCGGTACGTGATTCCATCCACTTCTCCTGCCGTATTAATTATATCTTTTCCAAGAGCTGCCGCTACTGCAACTGACACCACCGTCACATTCACCAATGAAAAAATAGGAAACGAACTCGTACAGAACAAGGTGCTGGGTAAGCTGAGAGACTGTTTTACCCCTGTATCCTACAAACATGACGGTACCAGGGGGAGAGCTCGCGGATGTCGTCCGGAAGCGGTACGGGGATATCGACTACGAGTGGGGTATTTCAAGTGCATCCACGGATTTCGTAAGTCGTATCAAGCTGTGCCAGTGACATGGGGAAATAAACTTAGCGGCTTTCACAGGGAAATATCACTTACTGTATGCAGGTTCTTCGTCTCTCATACGCCGTTGCTGACGGGTGGTAGTAATGCCTGCACTCCACCCTGGGTTTGGTATGTCCTCAGTCCCTTGCTGTCTTCGTCCAGACATTCTGATGAACGGCCTCTAAACTTGTAGCCATCCCCACTGTACCCGGAGGGGGAAACCATACGAAAGAGTTTACAGCAGCTGCCGCAACTGATACCGCTCACGAAGCATGTTATACCGTGTCCAAGGCGCTCGCTCATGTGGGAATGAGAGTGATTACGGACGAGGCGTTTTTGGCGCAGGTAGGGCGCAGTTTCGTGGAACGATCAAGCCGGCTCGTTCGTTGCTAACCCGGCCGTAGGTCAAGCTTGCATTTGAAGAAGATAAGAAGTCGAGGGGTTTCTGAATGAGTGCTGGGAGGAGGGGTCAGGTGAGGGCATACTGTGACGCTGATGCAGTAGATGCTTTGTACGAGGGTACCCATACCGGCGATGCCGATATCGAAGTTTGAACTTTCATGGAGGCTTCGGGCGAGGTGTTTCGACCATGGATCCGGACCGGGGGCCAGCGACGGCTCAGCGTGAGCTTTTTACGGATCCAATTATTGACGCGATGGGAATCTTTGAAGGCGCGCAGGGTCGCAGACCACGGAACACATACTACCAGACCTGACTCGGAACAACGCCAACCCTTGACTTCGATAGAATGCTTTCTCGGGTAGTCACTCATCCCGAGGCAAAGGTTCCCGGACTGAATACTTGGTCCTCACACTTCCCTTTGGAGCTCAGAGGCGCCGCTATTTGCGCATACCGAAGAAACCGTGGAAACGTTATCCCGCACTAAAACAAAGATGGTTGGAATGAATTACGGTATGCTACGCATCATGATCGTCTCGAATGCTAGTGCGGGGCGAAAGGATGATTCAATGATGACGGTCTGCTAAGCATTCCACACCAGCCCGAGCAGACGACAGAATGAAATAATCTACACAGATACAGTTACACTTCAGCCCGGCAAACTCTACATTCTGACATCAACGTTCATGACAGCCACTAGCTGGCAAGCGAAAGAGAATGATGATGTCGTGAGTATGTGGGAGAGCGTCGTTTGATCATGCCGATTGCTAGTCGTAATTCATGAGGTCGACGATGTCTCTTCTTCCAACCCTCCCCCCCCTCATCTCAACTGGGGCCATGAGTGTCATGGAACTAGTCTGTGAAGTTGTTCAGGAGAGATGCAGGGTCGAAGAGGCAAACTTTACATTCGAGTTGGAAACTACCGTGCTTCCGCATCCTTGCATGGCGATGGTGTCGCCACATGGTGGCTATCGTTGCACCATGATGTACTTCGAGAGGCGCCGGAGCGGCGGCGGCGATGCCAGCCAGTACAGTGATGTAAAGAAGGATGGTAGTGGGGGAGAAGAACAACATGCCGACCTGAACGTGACTTTCCTAGAGTTGCTCGTGAGCACGGGAAGAATGATCCCAACGACGTGTCGCCTCGACAGTTTTATACCCATTGATCTCAGTCGGCGGCCAGGAGAAGTAGAAGCATGATGACAGAAAGCGCCTCGTTTGGTTAGCTCGTTTGCAAAGCGTATGTGGTTCTTAGTGCTTCGACCTTCTAGTTTCATGTGGCTGGTGGCATTTTGATTGGCCGGATATGTACTTCGCATCGGAAGATCCCGACGCTGTGTGCTAGACAGAATTACCGTTGTAGGTCGAATTCGCCTGAGATCGCACATATGGTGAAACCTGGGCGAGATTCGACCCAATGGACCAAGTCAACAAAACCTCATTGCATTGACGTGAATATCGAATCTCAGACTGACAATGGAAAATACAATTTCTTGCCCGCGAACACTTTGCAAAATCCAAGTCTTCCCTCACCACTTTTCGTGAGCGGGTCGTACTACGCGTAGTCGCACGTCAGCACAAATTACGGCAATAGAAGATGAGAGCTTACAGTCGACTTCCCAAGCCCAAGCTGAGCTGTCTTGCTCAACGAGATCGAGGTAGGCCTTTGTGCGCAAGATGAGATGACGCTTGCGCAGAAGTAACACTACAACAAACCTTTGCAATGGAATCTGGATCGAGATGGACGTCTGGGTTGGAATCCCAGGAGGGATCATTGCGCTGCTTTTTCGTGCGATCGGTCACGATAGTTCCGTCGATGATGCTCTGTTATTCAAAAGAAAGAGTACGGGGTCAGTACCCAAACTTTATCCTGATCTAATCTTGGCCACTCACGTGTGCAACCTACAAATCCGCCCAAGTGTTAAGACGAATAGAAAGACGATGAGTGGCCACGAACATGAATGTTTTGTTTCCCAAATTCTTTAGCCAAGCTCTGGGAAAGTGCCCTGATACCGAATTTAGCGGCAGCAAACACGCTCGTAGTGGTGTTGCCCCTGATCGAGGCCGTAGCGCCAGTGAAAATCAAAGTACCCTTCTTCCTTGCGCCTCCCTTTCCGCCCTCACTTGCTTGTTCAAGGTCGTTCTTGGTGAATTCGAGTAAGACCTCCCTGGAAAAGGCGAAGGCTGCGAGAACATTAACATCCAACGAGTCGCGCACTTCCTCTTCGGTGATGTCCAGGAACGACTTCCACACGCCATACCCTGCATTGAACACTGCAACGCGGAGGGGGGATATGGCCACAGGGAAGTGGGTCCTGATGGTGGAGAATGCTGAACGAATCGATGCTGGAGTGTAATCCTGGACAGGGAAAGGCACAGCCTGATAAAAGTAAACGTGTTAGGATCAAGGTGATGTGCATGAGCTGTGTCGCACCTCTCCACCGGTCTGTGTGATCTCGTTGGCGAGCTTGTTAAGGTGCTCGGGGCCACGAGAAATCAAGGCAACCCTGTACCCCAACTTGCCGAAGAGACGACTGGAGGACTGGTCAGTTCGCCCCGCGTTGGGTTGGATGAGAAAGTCCTTACGCTGTAGAAGCCCCTGTTCCTGTGGAAAGTCAGTATTGTCGAGAGCCGTGCAAACATGGAGAGGGACACACCTGAACCATTTCCGATCCCAGCGACGATGAACAATGGGCGAATAGCAGACATTCTTGTGTTGGTTGTAGTTATCAGTGAATGAGTAGTTATGACCGTGGACTGGGACGTATTTATATGAGATCTACTGCAGCAAACCTGAAACGTATAGTATGAGTAAGCCATCACAAATATCAAAGCCGCATCACAAAGATCGTTAGTCAGTGAGCCAAGTTATACGCGACATGGCGCAATCCGATGAGAATTCAACCCAGGTGAAGAAGTCTGATGATTATATGTTGTGCCCATCTTGGGCGTCTATGTTATTGCACCAAATGTGTGAAGTAACAGATTGAACTAGCGGATCAATGAGCACCATGTAGCGCAATGTGTCCGGCCTTGCTGTTCTGCCAAACATCGTAACGCTTCGCCCAAGTGTATGTGCCGTAGGCTAGGAATAGTCAGGAGCGAGTCGTGTGGAGAAGCGCAAGAACGCACCAATTGCGAACGGAACAATCCAGTATGGTACTTGAGAAGCGAGGCGTTTGTAGCCATTGAACATCCAACCCTGGAAGATCTCTTTCGTTGGGCGTTGACGAAACGGCGAGACAGCTAAACGAAAAGAACATCAGGCGACGCAATGAACGAGGTGAAACGCGAAAGACTTACTGTAGGTGATGATGCCTTTTTGCTTCAAGATGCTGGTGTCACCCCACCAAGGGTTCTAATGAGACGCTTGCTACTCAGTACTGGCTCGCCACCATTATAACAAAAACTGACATAGACTTTGGCTAACAAAGAAGTCAGTTTTTCAGCGCGTTTTTCACGAAGAAGAAAAGACTCACGTTCAGGCATACCACTGGAACGAACTGCAGTTGGCCGCATGATGGACGATGTTGGTGTAGACGAGAAATGGTTGCTAGACGTTGCCCGAGGTTTTCCGTGTGGACCAAACAAGACACAAACAACGCCAGTTCTCTTCACTCCCACCACCAAAGGTACGCGCTCGAGCACTCCACGACACGCTCGCTCACCAACGTGGCAGGCTTTACACATGATTAGCCACCAGACACTGTACAACCTCGCCAACTACCTGGGCGCTCTCGCCATGGTCACTGTTGTCACATACCACTTTGTCGCAGTAAACGTGCGCCATATTGCAGGGAGTCCGCAATCACACTAGTCGGTCCTGTATGGTGAGTTCTAGTACAGGCCGTATGTTTGGAGAGATTCACAAAGGAGATCCTAGTTGTTACACTCTGAGCTAATTAGAACCTCTTCGCCCTCCATCTTTGCAATGACAACGTCGTGCAATCAAGATGACCCGCACTTGACTGCGAACGCCTACCGAAGTTTCGGTTTGGCACCTTGGTACTGTGGTATAACATCACCCTGTCCATCGTCTGCAAATATCCCTCTAACCATCATAGGATGGGTCTGATGGGGTTGGTCCTGCACAAACTCGAGCTGGTTGTGTGATGTAGGGTCGTCGAGATCATGACTCTTCTTCGAACAACAGTTGCAGATGGTTGGTTCTTATAACAACAAGTGTTGCCAACGTCAGTCAAATTCAAGCATGGTGGAATGTCTATGCATACCACATAGCGTGCACAGTGCTTGGTGCGTCTCGATGAGATTTCAATGTCGACATCGCGAAAGGTGAAGAACTCACAACAACATGTCACGATTCCACACAGTACATCGCAGCAGTCCATGCTTTTAAGGCAGATATGTACGTTGTGTGGATGTCACTGGAATAGGTTTGTTCTTGTTTCTGAGTAAGAAGGTTTTTTTTCTGTTACTTGTAGTACACAGCCCCGCCTCGACAACACGGTTTGACAATGACATGCCGAGAAGCCGACAAGAGTAATACCGCTGCGCACTGTGAGCTCGGATGTTACCCCAACAATGATTCAAGTCAGTGGACGTGTCAAGCCTCCAGACCTCCAGCCGGTGTGATCTCGTCCGGACTCGAGATCTCTAGTAATCCAACATCTGAATCAGTTTTTGATGCTGGAACATGTAGGTACTAGGTCCCACTGCGTGGCCTGGGGATCAGCTCGGCTCGAGCTTTTGCCGATAACGTCGCAGGGTCCCGTTTCAACGTTTGTGGTGGTGACTCAGAAGAGCAGAGGTCCTATCAAAAACGAGGGAAACATGCCCCGGTCGAACACCCCATCATTACACGAACCACTAGCACAATCTCTTCTTGAAAACGTCGTCGTTCCCAGCCTTGAACTTGTCCATCTCTTTTTGACTGTCGTTGGGCATGTCAAAAATTAGATCACCCGGGCCGAGGCTAGTATATCGGATGCTCGTAGTATTCTGGGTACCTGCCAAATACGAGTTATATTTTCTCTTCGACAGAAAACCGTGACGATGTCATCATCAAGTTCAGAGTTGATCGTGCAGGCCTTCATTTCGAGGCAGCGAACCCTCCTTGCGCAGGAACGTGATGCGGAGATCGAGCGCAGTTCCCTGATCCTGAGCAATGCTTCACCCAAGCTTCTCGAACAGCGTGGACTCGCACTGGGTGGATTGGGTGTCGTGTCAGCCGGGGTGGGGCTCGGCGGAAAGACGTACGTGATCCGTATCCCGCCATGCTAGCTTGCAGCGTCTTATTCGGCGAAGCGTAGGCTTGTAGAACTGGAGAGACCTTCTGCGTACCATTCCTCGCCGCTATTCCCCCCGCATACCTTCAGGGTGGTATCTGCCGCTACCATCATATCGTTCATGGAACCTGAATAACTGTCTGCAGGCCCGGGGATCTCGCCCGAATCGAAGAGAACGTTTCAACTACGCAGAAAAAGACCGGCAGCAAAGGGAAGAAAGGACAGCCTGCCGATTCAGATACCAAAAGCTCAGCTCCCCCAGAGGGTGTAGTATACAAAGTTTGTGTTGTTGCTTCCGCCATCTCCAACCACGTCCTCATTCTTTAACAGGTTACTGATACACGCATCGTTATCGCTGTGGACGCTCCTGAATCTGGTGACGCTGAACTTGATTTGCCAGAGAGATGTCGTGTCGTCAAGCTCGCGAACAGTGTCACCTATGATCGGTAAAGAAACTGTCTCTATGCGGTCTCGAGTCCTTAGGTACTGTTTCTAGGATGGACAAAGCTATCGACCACTTGGAGAAGCTTGCGATACCCTCTGAGCGAAAGGTGACATCTCTCACAACAGACCATATTTCCATCAAATTCACTGGTGGTGATTCATCAGCCAGATGACAAAACAAACTATGAATTCACCCCCCTCATCCGCGTATTACTCGGAATGTCGCCGCCATCGAAACCATCCAAACTCGGAGACATCACTTTCTTTGATGAATCGCTCAACCAAAGCCAGAAAGCAGCCGTCCGATTCGCTCTCGAGGCCCCAGAAGTCGCATGTATCCACGGTCCTCCAGGTTCGTCCCATGGCTATTCTGTCTCTGTCCCCTTTATCAATGCACAATCAGGCACAGGGAAAACCCACACGCTGATTGAGATCATCCGTCAGCTCACATCCAACCCACCAAACCAGAAACCGGCCCGTGTGCTCGTATGTGGTGCCTCCAACCTTTCCGTCGATAACATCCTTGAACGACTTCTTGCTCTCCCTCTCCCCGAGAAAGGAAAGGGGGTACCACTGAAAGTGACGCGAATCGGTCACCCAGCGAGAGTCATGGCACGCGAGGATGTTCTCGACGCAACGTTGGAAGTCAAGGCTGGCCGGAGTGATCAGGTTTGTGTATCTCTCTTCATAAAGCTGTTCTGACCCGCGTTCCATCAGGCGGTACTCGCCAAGGATGTAAAGGCGGAGCTCGATGCTGCCCTTGCCACTCTTGCCGGCAAAGGCAAAGGCAAAGGCAAAGGGACAAAGAAACCGCGCGGACTTGAACGCAAGAAAATGTGGGAGGATGTGCGTGCGCTTAGAAAAGAGTGGGTGTGTTTGGCTGTCTGCCATCTTCACCAGTCTGATCGGCACGTCCTCAGGTATCGACAGAGGGAGGGCGGGGTTGTAAAAGCGGTTCTCTCAGAGTCCCAGGTACTTACGCACCTCGGTTATAGGCAAGGATGATCGTGACTGGACATGTACACCATAGATTGTCCTGGCCACTTGCCATTCTGCCGGCGGAAGGCAGCTACGGGATCATATTTTTGATGTGGTCATCATCGATGAAGCAACTCAAGCTGTTGAAGCAGTACGTCCATGTCTCAGCATAGACGCATTTTGACCGCTAAACTTTTGGTGTTCCAGGTGTGCTGGGTCCCCATATTCAAGGGAAAGAAGTTGATCCTGGCAGGCGACCCCATGCAGCTACCCCCTACCATACTGTCTTTAGACAAGCACAAGAAAAACAAGCAAGCAAAATCGTTAGAGAAACAACGTAAGAATGGCTCAGAGCGCGAGGTGGCGCCAACGAAGCTCTCCGCACCAGACGAAAGCAAAGCTTCCACCGACGGTGGGCAGGAAGACGCGGCCGACTCGTCTTCAGAAACCAGTTCCGAATCCGAATCCGAATCCGAATCCGAATCGATACACGAAGACGTGGTCATTGCAGAAGAATCCGCGGTACCTGCACCGGAAAAAACAGAGAATTCGAGCGAACCGCCAAAGAAAAAGTCTTCTAAGCGTTCCGGCTTACGCCCCCCGCGGACTTTGGAGACAACATTGTTCGACCGCCTCGAACGAATGTATGGCCCCGGCATCAAGCGCTTGCTCAACGTCCAATATCGGTACGCATCAATAACTTCACGTTCGTTCTTGTTCGGCTCACCGCCCTGGAGAATGCACGCACAAATTTGCCAGTTTCCGTCCAACACGCTCTATGCGTCCAAGCTAACATCACACGACTCGGTATCCTCACACTTGCTCTCCGATTTGCCGAATACGCAGTCATTCACCAAAACAAGGGATGAAGAGACCGTCAAAGAAATTCTTGGCAGTCCTGTTATCTTCTTCGACACCGCTGGGTGTGAGTATTTTGAACGCCTCGAAGGGGACGGAGATGAAGGTAGCAGGTGCAACGAGAATGAAGGTTCTGTGGTGAAAGGGTGGACGGAGAAGCTCGTACGTATGCGGGACATCAATCTCTTCGGACCATATCATGCTCATCTCCGAGCGGCAGGTCGAAGCAGGCCTGCATCCTTCCCAGATAGCGATCATCACACCGTGCGCATGAGCGGCATTGCTATCTTTCTTCATCTATCAACGCGTGACTTGTCCATGATAGGTATCAAGCCCAGGTCACCCTCCTTAGTTCGTTGTTGCGTCCTATATATGGCCCGGAGCTCGAGATCGGCACGGTGGACGGTATGCAAGGGCGCGAAAAGGACGCCGTGATTATCAGTCTCGTAAGGAGCAACGACAAGGTTAGCGCCAAGCGCACGAGTCGTATCGAATTCTGATCTGAACCTTTTGCCCAAAATTTTTTTGGTGGGTTTACAGCGCGAGGTAGGTTTCTTGAAGGAGAAACGCCGAATGAACGGTAAGCTTGGCTTGTTTGACACGTCCGATTTTTCGAGCATGCGCATAATCTTTTATCATAGTGGCCATGACGCGGGCCAAGAGACACCTCGTATGTCGTTCATCCATTGCCAAGACGTCCGCTCTCACACCGCTGTCAATTGATCATCGATAGTGTATCATTGGAGATTCGTCCACTGTCCGACATGGCGGCGCGTATCTAAATAACTGGCTTACTTGGCTCGAAACAAATGCGGACGTCAGGTTTGCGGAGGCGTAAGGACAAATTTAGACGAAGCTCCGGGATCAGAGTGTTCTACAGTGCAATACGTGGAAATGTACAAGTATACAAATGGTATAAGCAGACATGATGGGGAGCAGATAACGTGCAAAAGAAATAAATATCACTTGTAATCATGGCGTCCTCAACCAAAGAAAGGCGAATGATGAGACCAGCTCCACTTCAATACTCGTCGGGGTCGTTGAGCGAGGCGTACTCGGAGACTGTGCGAACGTCTTCGTATTCTTGGACGACTTCGCGCATGGCGAAGCGCATGATGGGAGTGAGAGGCGTTAGCTTCGGTCCAATGACTTCGTGTTCATCGCCTTCGTCGATCTGCCCCAGATCCCTGGTCGACAGGTTGACCGGGTTCACCATCACCATATCGCCGTCTTCCGAGGACTCTACGCCAGTCCCACTAGCTCCGCCGGCGTAAGAATTGTTACTCAGTACACGATGCGTCATCGGGATAGGCGACACGGGCGCACTGATCAGAGGAATCTCGTGCTCTTTGCCGACCGGCTCGGTCCAGTGGAGATTCAGCACCTTGGCTTTAATCATCCCATCCACCGCACGCACACCGATTTCCCGACAGAGTAGGAAGTATGGAAGGTGTTGCGTCCCAGGCTGGCTGAGTTTACTCATGACTTTGAGAAGTTGCATTGCGGTGAAATCGGCAGAATAGTCGTCGATCGAAAGCGCGTCGCGAGGCGAGTAGGATTTAAACCCAGCAGGACCAAGGCCAGCATGAAGAGCATCTGGGCCACTGGATCGCGGTCGGGGACCTGGAGTAGATGGGGTTGTAGGATCACGTGCACACGCGAGCTGAGAGGAGTGGACGATATGGAGATTGAGGGTAGCATGTGCTTGAAGGAAAGACGAGCTCTGTTTGACTGATCCACACGATGTTAGCAATATTGGAGCCTATCGCGGATCGAATACCCACTGTCAAAGTTTCCGGCGGTGTTGACTGGGGATGATGAGGTGAGGAAGTCGACAACACTTGCAAAGAAGTAGCTCACTATATTCGTTAATATAGTCTTGCCAATGCGCTAGTTTACCACCGAACGCCTCGTACAATACGTCAAAAGATAATGTAGGCCGCAATGCTTCTGGAACACGGGGCAATATACGCTCCAGGAAATACGTTCGTGTCTCGCTTCTCGAGCAGTCATCGATCGTGATAAGCTTGCAGTGTTGTACAACATTGAGTTGGCGCAGCCAGTTTTGGTAGAATGGATCGCTCGTAGCATGAACGACGTGACATAGTCGGTCTTGCTTCGTGAGAACAAGCATCGAGTCTAGCAGACACTTGATGGTTTCTGTCGACTGAACCAAGGACGGTCTGTCCACCAACGATGAGAATCAGTAGAAGATTTCCTTTGTGAGCGGAGCGTACAGCTTGTGCGCCTCATCGAAGAATAATACGGGTATCTTCTTGGAGGGTTTTTCAGTGTCTCTGATCATAGAAGACGACATCCCGCGAGCACTGTCGCTTGTTCTCTTGGCACGCTTGAAGAACCACCGGGTCCTGTGGAAAGCAGGCGAATTGTTCACATGAGTTCGCTCAGATGATATATCCGATTCCTTCCGCCCTTGGTGGCTGAGTTCATTGACGTCTTCTGGGGGCTCAAATTCAGCGTATCTCACAAGAGAATACTGCAGGGTTCGAACTCGTCGGTAATGTGACAGGAAAAGAAGTGACAATCTTACCTGAAACAGTTCCATGAGCCGGGATATGTCGCTTGTCCGCACTTGTGATCCTACACTACCCGCGGGAGCTTCGGACAACTTTCGCTCTACATCAAGGCGGTCGTGCTATCATGAGGTAACTCGATCAGTACCCTAGCTGTGACTTGTGTTTCGTCAGAGCAAAACGCGTACCCTGAATGCACAAGCTTCCTTTCGAAACTCTTCGAATCCAGGCATGCTCGTCGAAACGTCTTCAAAGTATCGTTCCATCTGTTGGCTAAGACTCATGTAGAGACTGCTAACATCCGCAAAGCCTGGAATTCGGAGATCAAAGTGGAGAACATGGAACCTGTCACGCGAAAGAACTTCACGGAGAATAGCAGTCTACAGGCGCAGCAATGGAACGTGATCAGGCCCTTCAAAGTAGAGAGATCGGGAAGAAACATACCTTGCCCACGGCACTGGCACCGAAAAGCACCGTGAACGACGGCTCGCCTTCCAGAGCACGCTCGATGGCGCGTAATTCGGCTTCCCGGGGTAAAAAGCCAGGCAGACGTGTAACCGCGTGCTTGATGCGCAGCCGCGGAACCTCGCGCTCTTCGGTGATCTCCTTACGTGCTTCCTCAAGGAGGCGCCTGGATTCCGTCAGCGAGCGCGCGGTTTCGGAGGGCTGGATGGGTCATGGACGGACCAATCAGGCTTCATGCACAGACAACGCGGCAGAAGCATACGTTCAAGAGGACGCCGAGGACCTCGCTCATGCCAAAAAAGTTTCGTCGGTTGAGATCTACACTGAGGGCTGCTGAGCTCCTGCGGTGAGGTAGATTTGATGAAAAGATCCACTGAATTGCGTCAGCGCGTGGAGCTCTTGGACTTGTGCCAGCCGACAGATTCCGTTGGGTTCTGGAGTTGGTCTTTGCGCGCATGGATGAAAGTGGAGGAGACGGTGGGTGCGACTGGCGCAGAGGCTACGCAATCGAGTTACGGGGTGGGTCTGAAAAGTAAGGAATGGGTACTTGTATGAAGGCGTTGAAAAGGACGGTACGCGCACCCTTATGCATGCACACATTGCACAGCACGGACACGAGTGTGCTGCGTGAAGATGCGAGGAAAGTGATACACGTTGTACGCGCGAGGTGCCAAAACAACGCGCCAACCAGCCCGCATTACGACTTGACCAATCAGAGTGATAGATTAGTTTATGGGTATCTACTATCTAGTACTAGTATGCATCCGAATCAGACTCAAGTCTTGAAGAAACTTCGCCAGCTTCCTCGTCCGACGAGACAACAATAGGAGCATGCCTACGTGCGACCCGTCCACGCTCAGGAACGTCTGAAGATTCATCCTGCTCGTCTCCTTCGTCGGAAGCTAGGTCGACGATACGACTGTGGTCGCGATATTCATCTTCGTCTTCGTCGCCAATTTCATAGATGCGAGGCGCCACATCACCATCGTCGTCGTCGATGAAGCTGCTCTCGTAGCCCTCATCCTCACTCCCTTCCTCTTCATCGGCAACCCGAACATCATCCGCCAGGCCATGTATGATGTCGTCCTCGTCCTCGTCTTCCTCCTCGTCTTCTTCGTCAACGTGGATGGTGCCAAGGAAACCCCAGGGACCTCTGAACATGTGGAATTGACGTCGCCAAGGCTCAAAGGGACGCCAGTCATCCACGTCACCACCGTCGTCCGCCTCCCCG
>JBBPSA010000228.1:0-12773 GCA_038093355.1 Boletus calvinii | reverse complement strand
TGGGTGATGAGATAGTACATGGTCAGCGCGAATGTGTCAAACAGCTCTGTGGTAGTAAGTCTCCGTGTTCCCACGGGATTGGCTTGGTTCAAGACGTCGGAATCAGCGCCGTGTCCTCATCATGATGGACCTAGTGGGTCAACCTCGATCCTGACTCGTACGAGACGGCTGAGGAGCAGATACCACTTGCAACGCGTGTGCTGTGGACAGCCGGGCCATCAACGTGCTCGCTGTACCGATCTTGACCATCGCGTGGACGCAAGACCCGCTCCTCATGCACCCCGGCGTGCAGATTATGGCCCAAACCAATACTATAGGTGAGACGCATCCATATTTCATCTGTATCGGGAAGGTTAGACAGACCATACACAGATCCAGGAATAGCTCAAGAACGCACTGATTGGCCCTTTTCTTGCGACTGAACGCGTCCTCAACTGACTCGTCCTCTTGTATATCAGCTCAGCTCTTCATCTCTACTCCACATGTGCAACACGTCGGCTGGGGCACCGCGACCTGATGGTAGGGATATGGATAAATGGCATCCAGTCATGACCAAAGGTTCATGTCCATTAAAAGAATGCGATCTTGAGGGTGCGTTGAACCCCTCAAGCATGTTTATATAGCAGGGGTGATACGTCAATTAGTGACAATCAAATCCAAGGCATGATAGAAGCCTGAGGGGTTTCCTGTAGGCTTACAAGCGGCGACTCTGGCGTTCAAATTCGGTTGGTCCCCGTACTTCGTTGGTGACCATCGGACTGAGGTTTAATATCGATAGAGGATAACCTAGACCTATCCTTTTGTCTCATGCTGCTCATGGGTCCGTGTTATTTAGCCACGGCATTATAGGAGTGGAGCGATAACGTACAGTCTCCCAGCCGCCAGTCGACAAACAAGACAAACACATTGTCTTGGCATTCCGACATACAGAACAATCGAAACCCAGGGCCACTGGCAAAAATGACGAGGCACATTCTTTTTCTCCTCGGGGATTTCTCGTAGTACAGGGAAATCTGGAAACCAGTCGGCTCCATCAACCTTCATTTGTACGTAGGTCGTGTTCCATCAGAATCTGATGCTCCACGAAAGGCTGTCCACTGCCGCTATCAGCGCCCTTGCCCTCCATTGACAAGCACGACTATCGCAATTTCAACACCCATCCTCACCCCCCGCGCGCGCGTCAACGTGTTAAACACTGTCCGTTCGATACATAACCATCCTGTCAAGCCTTGACGAATCGACTAAAACGAGGGGAACGGACGAAAACGACGGCAGAGATGTAGCTCACTAGCTCATTGACAGAACATTTATACTCGGTCACTGACGATCGGGCCCCGCGACGGAAATCATCGTGATCAACTCACCTTCGTTTTTCAGTTAGTAGCCAGGTTGCTCAACCCGATATAATACATACTATTTCCCAATCTCCACGATCGCGCGTTGTAATTATGCATATTGTACGCCGAACGAACCCTCGTGTAAAGATGAAAGAATCGTGATATTACACAGACCATATTATACGGAAGAGGGAACACACGCAAGCCAGAAGACAAGACAGACCACTACTGGTCACCAGTCCCGTGATAATAGCTGGGTGGAGGAAGTGAATCGTACCCGTCCACCGCAGGCTGTCGCTCCCCAGCTATCATCCTCTCGATCACACGCGCGATCGCCGCAGCTGGAACATTGTTCGTGTACAGGTTATTCACGAAATCAGCCTGGTCGTCCGTGAGCATAGGGTGTGCCTGCTGTATCCGAGGGCGAGATGCTTCCGATGGGGCGCGTGTGCTGGATAGACCACCAGCCTGCGAAGGAGAGGTGACATTGGAACTGGCGATCTGACCCATGCTCGGATTCGTGATGCCCAATTGCGACTTCCCGCGCCGAGACGAGCCTGAGCTAGTCGAGTGTGGCGGCGCGTGTGCGCTGACTGTGCCTGACACTAGACTTTCGGTTGTCGGAACAGCTGTGACAATCGTTTGTCGTTGTGACCCTTGGGGGTATAGCGAATCTGCCGAGAAGAATGGCTCTATCCTTGGCTCGGCGTCCAGGTTCGCGCTAAACCTTGGAGCTCCGCGACCGCGCCTCCGGCAATAAAACAGCGCAAGAAGGAGGGCAATGAGCGCCGCCAGACCGCCTACGACCCCTCCGACAATCGCGCCAACATTTGTGCTATTAAAAGCATCAATATCATAGTGCGGCAGGTATGAGACCACGACTGCTTACGTTGACTTGGAAGAAGACGATGTGGTCGTCGGCGTGGGTGTTGACGTTGTTGAGAGTGCAGTAGATGACGCTACAGAACTGGTCGTCGTGGCCAAAAGGACCGTCTGATTGATCACAGCATAATCAAACATCATCCCGCTGAATATGTTGGCCCAATTCTGCACGGTCATGGTTGCCGTATGATTTCCGGTAGTTATACCTTGAACGCTGAAAAGAGTGACGTTCGGGATGTAGAAATTGGGTCCAGGAGGAGCAGGCAAGACGTTATACTTGGGCGCTCCTCCATCAATTGTGAGACTTGCATTGATACCTTGTGCGCCAGCCTGGAGAACATATATGGTGATGCCAGACCCTGCAAGAGACTGTGAACCTCGACATTCACTGCGAGCAACTGGCACTTACCAGTGAATGGGATCTGCACCTGGCAGTCATCCGCGACAGTGCATGCTGCATCTGCGCGCCAGGTTAAGTTCATGATTGCCTGTACGTCCAAGAGACCTACAAGTACTATACAGCGCTTAGTTCGGATAATGAGTTAATGGTGGATCTTACAGAGCTCACTATGTAAAATTAAAGCACTGAGATGCATCAATTGTCATCATCGTCCCGTTGGCAAGGCTGATGGACAGTGTTTCACCACCCTCCTGGAATGGCCCCCACTTCGCACCTCCAGGGTTCTCTGAATAAAGGAGAGAGGTAAAGTTTTGATCATCGATATAGTAGTCTGCCCTGGCGAGAGATACGAGAGCTAGGGACGCTAGCAGTCTCTTTGAAAAGGTGGACTGCATACCGTCCATGGACCATGAATGAGGAAGAGGGACAAAGGGACTCACCCCTAGGAACGCCGGAACAAGCTTCAGGGCATGCTGGGGACTACATTCCCATGGTGCACTGGCACAAACTGCATGGAGGAAGCTGTGATGCCGGCTTCATTGAAGTTCTGTTCGTTGTCCTTTACGTTCGCTTGGTAACACTCCCTGACTCGGAGCCAATTGGTCAGCGCTTGGGAATGTCCGGCCGTACATCAAGGAGCAAACAGGACACAAGCTGATCCAGTGGAGAGATGGAAAGGGGCCAGTGCATTATCAATACCCACCCTCTGAAACCAATCAGCAAGCATATTCAGTTGCCGCATCGACTGCGAAGATGTGAGAGCCAAGAAGATCAGGCACACCTGTGAAAGTCGTGATGCGCCACGGCATGGTTGAAGTGGAGGCTTACGTTGATCAGCTTACGCTGTGCATTAAGCCCCAGCCTCCCCTGGGCCCTGAGCCCTGAGCGCTTGAGCAGCTGAAATGCATTGAATACATAGCAGTCTGGCTTGGAGCCAGCCTGACTCGGAGGACCGGGCAATTTTGGTTTCACATTGGACTCCAAATCGCGAGAAACGCGATACTATCACAATCAAAGCCTGGAACATCGCAGATGAGTCGAGTTCGAGAAATGTGAGGTAAAGTCCAGTTCGGAAGTACGTACTCAGTGAGCCATATCAACGCGCAAGGTTATCTGATTGGGCCCAGGGGTGGATAAGCCTGTTACAACTGTTAACATGGTTGACTTCCTGCTTTATTTAAGTTCTGGAACAAGGTGCCGCCAGTGGACACTAATTCCACGTGCTGTAAGAATTGGATGATCAAGCGCTGTTTGAAGGTATTCTCTCTGCCAAAGTCGGAGGAAAGATGGATAAACTACCAGGGTAGATACAGGGTCCATGTGGGTACAATAATGACGGATAAGGCGTCAGGTATGGAATGCGAGTGTTCTCTGGTCCAGGCACCGCACAAACTCCCACTGATCGTACAAACTACATTGTACATACCGACTTGCTTAACACATACCGACTTGCTTAACACTGGAGGAAAATTTTGAGCCGGACTGTGGCTGGTTCGGCAACGCAATCCGAAACGGTTCAAAGTCCGACAATCGATTCAAGTGACAGGGGTTTGGTCTTGCTATTATCACTGGCATATGTAAACTTTATCGCTTGATGATCGGCATCCCCCCTACCAAGCTGCGGATTGAAGATTCCAGGTGAGCTTGGAGCAAGGGAGGTTCGTTCTTAAGCCAGATGATCCGTGACGCAGAAGCGCACACGGCTTCAGGTGCCTCTGTTTTGACCCGTTACGACCGGACGCGCAACAAGTACCTTCAACATCCATCAAGACTTTGCCGCCCCTGCAACTAAATATTAGACCATGTAAGGATCTATTTTGTTCATCAACAGGGTAGGCACTCGCATATCCAACGTTTTTCCCTGTCTGTCACAGCGGCTACATAATCGCATTTCAACTGATTTGAAGTTCGTGGCACATACAACTCATCGGGGTCAACCTGTTTCCGCATTCAGAATTCGCTTCGGCATAGCTGTGTGATCAATATCGATAAGTCTATCGTGTATCGCTTGCTTGACGAGGACGGTGGCGTGTTCTCAGCCGTTCTTTCTCCCTGTAAACCGCATTGTGTCCGCCTCGAGCCTCTTGATGTAAGTCATATGTAGTGCTTCGTTCACGTACTCGGTGCCTCTTAGCCAACTGGAACTTGTCTTGGGACCCTCATATAGGCGACTTGTCGGCATCACAGCGGCGACGTTCAGTGGCAGTGTAACATTCCCCAAAAAGGGGTATCGTGTGGGGGCGTGCGGATTTGCAATATAAGCCGAATTGATCCCAACCTCTGATCAGACAATCGTTTACCTCCCCCCATCATGACCGAGTCCACTGAATCAGTCCCAATTCACCCTGTTGCTCCCCGTCTCAAGAACGGCCCAAAGACGCCCCATCTGGGCCCCGACATCGACGCCTACAGAGCTGCTCATGCCTTGACCATCGCCGAGAACTCTGACGAATGGTGGGCAAAAGTCTGTATCGCTGATTGTTTATCTGCCATCAGTGACTAATCTTGGTTTTCTAGGTTGCGCGGGAAACCTTGTACTGGCATCGCCCTTTCCACAGTGTCAGAGCTGGTGGTTTTGAAACAGGAGACATCATCTGGTTCCCTGAGGGGGCCTTGAATGCTTCCTACAACTGTGTCGATCGATGGGCACACAAACACCCTGACAAGGTAAGCCACCGCCCTTGGCCCGCGAAATACTATGTCCTCAAATCTGATTGCTTCAGACTGCCATCATCTATGAGGCGGATGAGCCCGGAGAGGGTCGTCTCATCTCATATGCCGAACTTCTTCGCGAAGTTTGCTCGATCGCCAATGTCCTCAAGCGCCTTGGCGTCAAGAAGGGAGATACCGTTTCCGTGTACTTGCCCATGACTTGGCAAGCCGCCGCCGCCTTCCTTGCTTGCGCTCGCATTGGCGCCATCCACTCTGTTGTCTTCGCTGGGTTTAGTTCAGAGTCCCTTCGTGACAGAATCCTTGACTGCAAGTCCCGCGTCCTCCTTACGAGCGACGAAGGCCGTCGAGGTGGAAAAGCCATTGCCACAAAAGCGATAGTAGACGCTGCACTCAAAGAAAGTCCATGCGTCGAACACGTCTTGGTACTCAGGCGTACTGGCAACCATGTCCCCTGGACTCCTGGTCGTGATTTATGGTGGCACGAAGAAACCGCCAAAGTACCCAATTACTGCCCACCTGAAATCATGGCCGCAGAAGACCCCTTGTTCATCCTCTATGTGAGCGCATATGCACAGCCTCGCTATCTATGCTAAGTTTGTTTATCACAGACCTCCGGTTCAACGGGAAAACCCAAGGGGGTCGTTCACACCACTGGTGGATACCTGCTTGGTGCCGCTCTGACTGTCAAATACGTCTTTGATCTTCATCCAGATGACAAGTTTGCTTGCATGGCAGATGTCGGTTGGATCACTGGTCACACGTATATCGTTTACGGACCTCTTGCCAACGGTGTCACGACAACGGTGTTCGAGTCTACACCTATATACCCCACCCCCTCTCGTTACTGGGAGACCGTGCAGAAGCACAAACTTACACAATTCTACTCCGCTCCCACAGCTATTCGTCTTCTTCGTCGGCTCGGGGCACAGCACGTGGAGGGCTACGATCTCAGCAGCCTTCGTGTACTGGGAAGTGTTGGGGAGCCGATCAACCCCGAAGCTTGGCATTGGTACAACGAACACGTTGGCCGCAAGCAATGTGCAATTGTCGATACCTTCTGGCAGACGGAGACAGGATCCATTGTTATTACGCCTTTCCCTGGAGCCATAGAAACCAAGGCTGGCTCGGCGACCGTTCCATTCTTCGGGATTGAGCCTGCCATCCTTGATCCTGTGACCGGACAGGCGAGTCAAACTACTTCCGTTTGTCAACCCGTTGCTCATTGGCCAACCAATAGGAATTGTTAGGAAATAATGTTGAAGGGGTCCTCGTTCTTAAGCGCCCTTGGCCTTCAATTGCGCGCACGGTCTGGAACGACCACAACAGATACCTCGAGACTTACATGAAGGTAGGCATGTTATCTAGTCCGTGTATGCGCTGTTGAGCTTTTTCATCCAGCCTTACCCTGGAGTTTTTTACACCGGCGACGGTGCTGCTCGTGACGAGCATGGCTATATTTGGATCAAGGGGCGCATCGATGGTGAGATCCTCTTCTTAGTCCAAAGTGAAAGTTAACCCGATATAGATGTTATCAACGTTTCGGGGCATCGTCTCTCGACTGCTGAGATTGAATCTGCACTCATCCTACACAAGGGTGTCGCCGAGACCGCAGGTCTGTGCCTGGTAGACATGTGCTCGCCTGTAACTGACCACATGGACAGTTATCGGAACTGCTGATGAGTTGACTGGTCAGGCGGTGTACGCATTCGTTACTCTTAAACCGTAAGTATTTTCCTGGCACGCCAGCCAACATATCTTAATTAAGCCTCGTCTAGGGAATTCGCATATGATCTAAACAACGAGGCCGCTCTCTCGAAAGAACTTGTTCTTCAAGTTCGCAAAGTGATCGGACCCTTTGCCGCACCGAAAAAAGTAGTCATCGTTGGTGACCTTCCCAAGACACGCTCGGGCAAGGTACGGAGTTTCATCCCAGCTAGCAAACGACTACTCAATGCTCCTTTTAGATCATGCGTCGTATTATGCGTAAGATTGTCGCCGGCGAAGGTGACCAGCTTGGCGATCTCAGTACCCTCGCGGAGCCTGGGGTTGTCGATGCTATCAAGCAGAAAGTTGCCGAGAGTACCGCGAAGAACTGAAGGAATAGATGTTTGTATGGTTTGATGTGTATTATTGTAGATTGCCATCCTCGTCATCTTGGTGTAACGAACATACCAAAATCGTATTTCTTGTCCTTCCAACGATGGTAGTGATGAGGTGAAGAAGCGTCCCCACCATTGAGCGTACCGATCGCCAGGCCCGGCTAAGCCTCGAACGACTTCTACGTACTCTAGAATGCCGTCCTAGTACTGTGGTTCAAAAGGTTATGACAGTGGTATCCAACGAAGCGTCCAGACCTGAGCGCCAGCGATCAAACGTTGCCGTCCCCCAGTCTTCTAACTTGAGGTTACTACTCGGACGTCTGATCCACGTAATTCAGGACGCCACCGACCAGATCGAGTCCCCGAGGCTGGTACTATGACGTACAATCCGATCAAGCGATGCATCCTCGGTGACATTTTGAGAGGACGGGATTTCGCGCCAATGACGTACTTACTTCCCAACTGCGAGGCAGCCATTGCCCGATGGGAGCTCGCACACTTATTGGACTAGGCGCAAACGGCTTTGAGTGGGAGTGGTTTGGGTCCAGTTTGAAGGTGGGTGACTATATGGAGGATGCGTGCGCTCCTCGGCATAAATTCCAGCTTGAGGGATGCGATGCCTGTCAGATGCCTTGCTTGGGAAAGAGAAGAAAGGTCCTGAGTATGTTGATGGCGGGATGGTATGCTTAGCGGCGAATCTTCGGGAGGCAACGCTGGGGGGTGTTGGGAAGAGATGCCAAAAGTGCATGGCTGTGCCTCTACCGATCCAATTACCCATACCAAAGACAAACTTCAAGCTAACAAAAAGTGACCAACGGTTTCAAAGTAGTATTCTTTATCTTCCCAGAAAGGGCAATGACTCTTGGCAAACTTGATCCATTTCACCTTGGGGATCTTCTCGAGAAAGGGCGCAATGACGAAATCCTGCGCTCCCTCTTCTGTACCATTCACGACGAGCGTGGGGCAACTGATCGTGTGGAGACGGTCGATGACGGACCAGGGCTTTAATGTGCCCGTTGTGTTGAACTCGGAGGTACCGAGCCTGATTCGAGTCCACCGTTCAGAAAGCATCAATGGAACAACATGTTGATAACGCACATGGTCGTGTACACCGTCGGATCTTCCTCCATCGCCTTGAACGATATCACCAAGTCCTCTGGCCAAGGAACGACTTGGCAGGTGTGCTTGTTATAGAACACCTGCAACGCATCCTGATACTCTTTCGACGTCGTCGTCCCCTCCCTCTCGTGCTTCCTCACCAAATCCTGGAATTCTTGGGGGAACTTGCTCAAATGCTGGAGCATGCTCTCTTCCCACAGCGCCTCCGACGCGGGGGCGTTCGCAATAATAAGACGGCGAAGGCCTTTGGGATGGCGCGTGGATACGTAGTCGGCAGCGAGCATACCACCCCAGGATTGGCCTAGCAAATCAAAATGGCTCTCGATCCCAAGCTTGGCCAAGAGGTTATCGAGCTCATCCATGAAGAGCTCGACAGTCCAGAACGTCTTTGGTTTGTGAGGCAGATGGGTAGACGCCCCGATGCCTATCTGGTCGTAGAAGACGACAGGGATGCCATGGGCGGTGTAGATCTCGGTGTGGGAGAGCATGTAGTGATGGGACATGCCTGGTCCGCCGTGCAGCAGGACGAGGGGTGTAAGACCAGACTTGAGGTCACCGACGACTTTGTACCATGTTTGGAACGTCTCGTCACCGACGTTGAAGGCGAGCGTGCCTGTCGTTTCGGCCATTGCTGGATTGCAATCGAAGGAGAGGAAAACTTCCAAGGTATACAACCAGAGCTGTTCACACGGCACCTTGTGAATTGCCCACAGTAGCGCAAAATGTTCGTGGTAACTTGAACTGCTTAGAGACGTGGATATGGATGCGATATGCATGGCGCGGTGGCCACATGCGTCACCTGAGCCATAAGTGGACCGACATCCCGCTTCTCTTTCTTTGATAGAATCAAACCTTGCATAGGTCACTCAGAGTGTAACGTCAGGTGAACGCAGACTCACGTCGAAGAGGTCCCTGCGTACGACGATTTGCATTACGAGTAGCTCAATGTTGGAGGCTTGGATAATGTCGGATGCTGTGATTCCCGCCACTACTATTTGCGGGGAATGGCTTAGGTCGGAGGTAGCTGTTGTCAGCGCAGAAGTCCCACTGCGCCAAGCGTGCGAGAACACCGTCTTGTTGAGCCAAAGCCAGAGTAACGGAAACATTTCTCGAAGATGATCCGAGTCGCACCGGTACAGGCGATAGAGGAATAGTGAGATATCATGTAGTGGGACAAACTTGAGACGAGCTTTCAAGGCCAAACTGTTTAGCCATGACTATTAGCCGAACCGGCTCAAAGTTATGTAATTCCGGTTCCGAGGTCATATTTATCGGTTGTAATGATTGGCACGCATACCGCACTGAGCGTGGGCTGTCATCGGCGCAGGAACTGGTTCTCAACGAGATTTGCAGGATCCAGGCGCAGTGCCTGCCGCAACGTTTTCTAACTTGCCTTTGGGCCATGGATTCGCCTGACGGGCCGATAATTGATCTAACAACCGGTCTTCTGCCAGAGCTAGCAATCCT
Source organism: Boletus calvinii (assembly GCA_038093355.1). Classification (NCBI taxonomy): domain Eukaryota; kingdom Fungi; phylum Basidiomycota; class Agaricomycetes; order Boletales; family Boletaceae; genus Boletus; species Boletus calvinii. The sequence continues at coordinate 2,796 of JBBPSA010000228.1, read as the reverse complement.
TCACTGTGACGGTCGGCTCGAATGCCACGGCTAATAATATTGCGCACACGTAGAACGCTCTCGGGACGCGGAGTGGATAGTCCATGTTTCCCGTGCCGGAGGTCGGGGGTTGTTGAACACAGGTATAAATGCGGTCGCCATTAGTTGACGCTTTCAGCAGTCAGCACGAATCGCAATGCTTGATTCACAGGAGGTGGGTAGAGGCTGTGGCAGTTTCCTTCAGCTAACACGACAGTCGCAGATTCAGACCATTAGCGAAACCATTCGCTCGGTCCTCGAGCAGTGTGATGTCCCCTACAAAGTCACTCCGTACGACCACGACCTTTACCAGGAGTGTATCGACGAAGCGCTTCGACGCGGCTACCCGGTGGAGGGTGATCTCTCTGTGCGCACGTTCTTGCGAGTTGGCGTCGACTATGCAGCAACGGCTGGTAGGCATCTCAGTCGTCCAACTCAAATATGGATGGCACTCTACACAGCATGCATCACCTACGTCGACGAAGTACCCAACCATTTCCCTTCAGATATCCCCGACATCTATCTGTTTACTGACCGATTCTTTGGGAGGAAACAACAGGGAAATGCTACCCTGGACGCACTCGCAGACATCTTCCGTCGAGCACCGGACCAATCCCTGCCCATTCCATCAGGATTGATCATGACGTCGAGTCTGAACTTTATCACTGCCAATTTGTTGGAGTATGAGACCGAATCCATGCAGGTACAGCCACTGTTTAATGTAGTCCAGATCATGCAACTGACGTGAATTGGTAGATTTCCAGCACGGCCGAGCGGTATCCCGCTTACCAGCGTACGATGACTGCCCTTGCAGAAGGCTTCGCATACTTCGCATTTCCACCTGAGATCCCGCTGACAGACTATGTTCAAGTGATCCCCGAGATCATGCTGTTGATCAACGACATGAAGTATGTACCTTGCCTTGAAATACATGTGCACTTTATTTCATGGCTGTTTTAGTGATGTGTTGTCATTCTATAAGGAGGAGCTTGCGGGTGAGAGTGTTAATCAGATCTCCATCCTAGCAACTCGCAACAAGGAATCACGCTTGAAGGCTTTCGAATCGTTATCGGAGATAGCAGTTGGTCACTACAAGAAGATCATGAAGATGTTAGAAGGATCTCCGAAGGCTTGTGAGGCGTTCAAGTACTTCGGCACCGGATACATTTATTTTCATACCTCCTCAACGAGGTATAAGTTGGCAGAATTGAACTTGTAGGCATTAGAATACTTGATTCCTTGTTATGCACGTACGCACCTCAAGTTGTCTGCAGTAGAATTAAGACATTCCGGATGTAGACAGTAATAGGGAGTCTAGTGGATGGAATTAAGGTGGACACAGTACCGAGGTCAACATTCCCTACAACATACCGGCAGGGGAATGCTATGCCATCCAACATCTGAAGGGCTGAGCCGGCGTAGTATGATAGCGTGAGATCTTTACAAGTAACACCCAGAATGGCCTGAGGCACAAACGTACTTCAACGTGATCACAGTCTGAAAGCTTTACGCTCCAAACCAACCTTGACAGAAGAGTCTTCCACCTACATGTGTGGAATGGGTTCGGCACATTGACAGTGTTTCTCAGGCTGGTCTTTGTCTAACGATCGATCCTGAGTCTCAGTCTCTGTCAAACTGAACAAAAGTTGTTGAATGACGGCGTCCGACGACTCGAACTTGTCGACGAATGAGGACTACTGAGAAGGACTCACTATGCACCACTGATGGCGTCACTGTTACCAGCCTGAACTCAGGTTCGATGTCACCAGTCAGTTGAAAACTATGAGCATTCCGGGCTGTAGGGGCCGGATACGGAGCAGGCTGGTAGCATAGGAAATATTCGATAACAGAACTACCAATCCAGGACTCGAATGGCTACTTGATTATTTCTCATGATTTTACCCCTCACTGGCTTGCGAGCTGGACTGCAAACTTTCCATTACATAAATGCACCATCCAATCCGCAAGAACTGCCAACAAACCTGATATAATCCGCAGAGGCTCACTCTCTGGGGCACTGTGGTGTTCATACAAGAAAATCTCCATTCAATGCGGTACACGACAACTACACCAGCCTTCTGAAACTCTTACACAACATACATTTACAATGGGTTCCTTGCAGCATCCCTCTGGGCTTTGGGCGATGCTCTAGTCATCCGGCTCGTCGACAGGAATGAAGTTCCACCTCTGGTTGGGCATCACAATCACAATGATGTTCAGGGTGACCTGTGGTGCAAACAGCGTAAGCATGTACAAGTCTTCATTAACAAATGGTCCGTACAGGATGGTCGGGCTCAGGTTTGCTCACAGTCCAGCCTCTGGTCGGAATAATGAAGCTGGGTACCTCGATCCTGCCGTATCTTAGTTAAGAAGTCACGGGTAGCATGGTAGGGAGACAAGTACGAACGTGTAGGGTCCATTGTCCTCTCCTCGGATGGCCCAGAGAGTTGGAGGTGGGAACTCACTGCCAACTAGATTCCCTTGGTCGTCCTGGACGTACACGGGACGTCCATCTGTTTCCAACGCCAAAGTGTATTTGTCTTCCTCAACCCTCTCGACGGTCCACTGCAAGAGAGGGTTTAATAAGCACATGACTCCATCACATGGGGGAGGAAGACTGGGGGGTTCAACGGACGATAAAAATGTCGTGGCACTGAGCGAAAATTAATGGACTTACAATTTTGTCCTCACCGTCCGTGACGACGGGTTTGATGGGACTACCACCAGGATTCACGCCAATGAATGGCCTGCGACCATCATCAAGTTGGATCAAATATT
>JBBPSA010000227.1:0-12779 GCA_038093355.1 Boletus calvinii | reverse complement strand
CATTTGCAGTGCTCGTTCCTCCGTCGAGAACCATTTGTTGCTGAAAGTATCTTATGACCGTGTCTTAGTGACGACTAACTCTATGTGTTAGCAGATATATGGAAACCGCCAAGGAGGGCGGAAACACTAGCGGACGGAAACAGAACGTGAAGAGCGATAGTATTCGAGAAGAGGGAAAGAACAGATGCGTCTACAGTGTCCGTATGTCCCCTATATATACTACGTAGTCAGGATGCCAAATGTTGAGATGTGTCAGCAGGAATGTAAGTATGGGTGAAGGTATGCAGAAAGGTATAGTGTGCATAAGTGGGCTTACAATATATGCCACGGTAACCTGCAGATGTGGTGCTCCACACAACGTGCGAGCCGAGTAGAAGACAGGTAAATTACAGTAGCAAATTGGAATTCAGGCCGAGAGTAATAAATGATGATGCACAACATTGTGTGTGAATTGGTCCCCACGAGAACCCCTACTCACAAGAGAGCATTGGAATACCCGAGCAGTTGAAGGCTTCAGGGGCTTTCTGCTTATTATGTAACCCTCCAACTTGCAACAGGTCGCCGACATAGCTTTACGCGCGCTACTACTAGACATTCAAGCTATTCAAACAGTTGGCAGTCGATTCATCCCGCAACAAGTTGTAATCTGAACCATTCAAGCCAGTTAGCTTTCGTGACTGCGCAGACAATTGAGCTGGTTCGAAACACCAAACATGGCAGCCCCACTACTCGCATTTCACAAGGAAATCTTGGAAGGGCTTCATGACCCGTCCACGAACGACCTGCTCATCCTCGCTCGCGGTCTCGGGCTACGGCGCATAATATGTACGCTCATGAAGATTTACGACTCTCCACAGAACTTGGTTCTCCTGGTCAATGCCACCCCGGAAGAAGAGGTCGCTATCGGCGAGGAGCTCGGTATTATGGGGTGTCGAAAGCCTGGCTTGCGTATCGTCGGGTATGAAATTGGTAAACGAGATAGGTCTGTCCCCGTTTCACCAATCTTGCGAGGGTGTCAGGTGTTTAAATCCATCAAGACAGGAACTATACAAGAAGGGCGGCCTTATTTCAGTGACGTCTCGAATATTAGTCGTCGATATGTTGCAGTCCGATATACCCACCGAACTCATTACTGGCATCATTGTCCTGCGCGCTGAAAGGTAGGCTCCCATTGTCGGCAAGCAGCGTAACTATGAATGCGTTTCTTCAGAGTGACGGCGCTTGCATTGGAAGCATTCATCGTTCGACTATATCGCGAAAAGAACATTACTGGTTTCTTAAAAGCATTTTCCGATCAGCCCGAATTCATCACTAGCGGAATGTCACCCCTGAAAAACATCATGAAAGAACTCCAGTTGCGGACAGTCCACATTTATCCGCGGTCAGTTACCTGGACAAGAAGCGAATGTCACTCTGATTTTGAGCTGTCAGATTTCATCAGTCAATCAAGGATACACTCGAGAATCGCAAAGCTGATGTCGTCGAGTTGTACCAAAACATGTCAGAAAACATGTCAGCTATTCACCATGCGATCGTGCAATGTATGACTATAACGCTCTCCGAGTTAAAGCGCTCCAATACCTCGGTGAAGTCAAATGTTACATCACATTCTGACAACATTGATCCTGTACTCTAGCTCGAGCTCGACGACCTTACCGTTGAAAGCGCTTACTTCAAGTCGTTCGATGCTGTCGTGCGGAGACAGCTTGATCCTGTATGGCATAAGGTAGGACCCAAGACGAAGCAGTTGGTTAACGATCTTGCGACACTAAGACGTCTCTTAGCGTACGTGATTCAATGATTTTGAGTCTGTTCGTCATTGATTGTGCCTCAATATAGCTATCTATTAGCCTACGACGCTCTTGGGTTTCATGCCTACCTTGAGACGCTGGCAGCGTCTAACACGACTACTGCAGCTGGCACTACGCGACAAAATCAATCTCCGTGGATGCTCACAGACGCAGCTAACACCATCTTTCAGACTGCAAAACGACGATGTTATACGCTTTCAAGAACCAACGCTGATCGACCATCAGGAGTGATCGACCTTGTGGACGATGAAGACGCATGGGACGCGTTGGATGACATAGAAGGGCGTGGTATCCGACCACCGGCGAAACCCCAAAAGTCTTGGACCCCTGATGGCATGGACCCCGTTCTCGAGGAACTCCCGAAATGGGACCTACTTGCAGATGTATTGCATGAGGTTGAAGAAGAGATCATGAGGCAAGAGTCACTTTCATCGCGTGAGCCTACCCTCAATTTTGGCAGACCGAGATGACAATAAGGGCCCTTTCAGACGGTCGTGGTTCGAATACTGTTTTGGTTATGACATCCTCCCCTCAATCCTCTGCTCTCATCAGTGAGTTTCTGTCAAAGATGAATGTTGATGCGCCGAAAGGCGAACGGGGGAGGAAGATGATGGAATCAAAACTACGCCGTTACCTCTACTGGAAAGGTAGACTCGCGAGTCAGAAGAGCAGCAAAAACGGAACGACGGTGCAAACCGAGAAACCTGCACCTCAAGCATCTGGTAGTACTGGTCCTTCGGGAGTGAGCGAGGCGCTGCAGAAGAAAGACAGAGAGAAGGCGGCGAGGAGCGCGAATCGACGAAGGGTCCGTGGTGGTGCCCCATCGTCCACGGCGCCGAGCAAACCCAAGGAAGGGCCTAAACCTGAGGAGGTTATCGTGCTGGACGATGATGAAGAGATCGCGAAATTGTAAGACTTCTATCTTGCTTTACTGCAAATATTTGTATCTCAGTATTTGTGTTCATCCAGCCTCGCATCACAAAATACATCCGTGAACGACATAGTGCCCGAAGTTGATATAGAACTGCTCGAAGGGATACTCGCTAGTCAATTTGACGCCGACTTCGACACGCAATACGGTATACTTGCGCCTCAACAGACGGTGGTCGTACGCGCCTACTCCGATGACACAGATGATCAGGTCTTGGCAGAGATAAAACCCAAGTTCATTGTGATGTTCGAGCCTAGCCTCGAGTTTGTGCGTCGTATCGAAGTCTACCGCAATTCGAACCCAGGCTTGGGGGTGAGAGTCTACTTTATGGTGTATCAGCTGAGCTGCGAGGAGCACAAGTATCTGGCAGGACTCAGGCGTGAAAAGGAGTCCTTTGAACGTCTCATCAAAGAGCGTGGGGTACGTGTATTTCATATCATACAGCCCATACACCCCACTCACTCTGCCCACGTAGTCAATGCTGCTTCCAATCTACGAAGACAAAAGGCTCGGAAGTAAAACCGGAGAACAGATCATCAAATCGATCAGTTCGCGCCTTGCAGGTGGGCGAAAGGAGCTGAGTACACAGGCTTCCCAGGTTTGCTGGCACCGTTCTTGGCAGTCATCTTGAAGTTGATGGCCTCTCAAGGTTATCGTCGACATGCGTGAGTTCTGGTCGACCCTTCCTTCGTTATTGCACGCATCGGATCTCTTGGTTATTCCGGCGACGCTGACCGTTGGCGATTACATTCTTACGCCGGATATCTGCGTTGAACGGAAAAGCATACCGGACCTGATTTCGAGTTTTAATAGTGGACGGCTGTAAGTTGTTGCTCTGATGCATGTGCGCGCGCCCTTGGTTCATCCTCTACACACAAGGTATACACAATGCGAACTCATGTCAGTGCACTACAAGCAGCCCGTCCTGCTCATTGAGTTTGAAGAAAACAAGTCATTTTCGCTCGGGGTCCGTTCGTTGCTTTTATTCTACCTGCACGAACCAACCGTTACATCCAGGCGGTCTCGGAGACCTCCAAGACATATGTCAAGCACTCAGCCAAGCACCCGCCCAAGAAGGCCGGTGCATCTGCCGAGCCTAACCGAGCGCCGCCCTCGATCCAGTCCAAACTTGTCTTGCTCACGCTCCACTTTCCTCGTGTACGCATCATCTGGTCGTCCTCTCCTTACGCGACGACAGACATCTTCAACGACCTCAAAGCGAACAATCCCGAGCCCGACCCTTCTCGAGCCATCGCGATTGGAGCCGAAGAGGATCCAGAGGTGGGTGCGGGCGTGAACGCAGCCGCGGAAGAACTGTTGCGGTGCATACCGGGCGTGACGGCCAAAAACATCAAGTATGTGATGAGCAAGGTGGGGAGCGTGCGTGAGCTGTGTGAGCTGCAGAGAGAGGAGGTACAAGGGATACTGGGCGTCGAACCTGGGAAGATTTGTTGGGATTTCATGCATCGAGGGGAACGGAAGAGGCAGACTGGGCAAGGGTCGTGAGTTATCATCTCGGCTGAAGTGGGTCTTGGAAGTCTAGTCTCGGTACCAACGGAACTTGGTATATCTTCGCTTCTTCGTGTTTCCTGACGTACATATTTAGATGCAACTAATTCGGTACCACAGACCAGGATACGCCAACAACTTAGGTTGGACGAATACAAACATCTCGTGATCATTTCCTCTACGAAGTAATAGAAAGGCCGTACTCCGTGATGACCCAAATCCTATTGCATGCATGACAGCGGGTCGGGACAGGACAGTCAATACCTTGAGATCAGGCAATTTGAGATCAAAGGAAAGAGAAACCAAAGTCAATGTGTCACTTGGCGAAAGACTGCTCAATCCGCTAGTCTATTTAGTAGGCGTCAATGAGCAGAACGCAAAAGCAGGACACCGAAAGCTGTTGTGGAGATGCATGGTTTTGCGTCGTCGTCAGATAATCATCAAACAGTCCTGACGGGTCAAAACACGTCTTCAATCGGGGCCGTGTGTTAACGGGAAGAGTGACATACACCTGAGGACACCTCAAGGGCATTCATTGGTGCCATCGCCTAGTAGAAAGCACTGGGTGCCCTTACAATGTATGGCTGGACACTGCGTGGTGGACTCCAGCGCATGGTCATGTTGAAATTCCCTCCTGTGGCTCAATGTCAATTGCGGATCTCAAGCCCACTGACTTGACTTTCATAGCACGCCCGGTGGATCCAGCAGAAGAGGATACAGAGAGATAATGGCTGAAGTGAAGGAGTGTAAACATTCAAATTAATCAAAACGTAGTACGAAATACGAAAGACTGGATGTGGAGCGGAAAGCATCAATCATTAGTGCGCTCAAGCAAGCTTAGCGAAACCGACTCGAGGAGATTTACCCATGTCGAACGTTGTGTAAACGTTTCGGAGGAACACATCTCCGATAATCCAGTACGCTGTTCCAACAAAGCGGGAAGAATGAGCATGACATCGATGCATAACAGCACAGGCTGGCAAATCCAATTATGAATGCGCGACACTCACAAGAACCCGTGTCCTGACCAATGATGCCACTAAGACAGTCACTCGAACCGGAAGAGACTGGCCCAAGGTTGAGGGTATCTGCGGAGATGGGGAACGATGTGCCCCCAAAGGTGAAGGTGACAGCTGGGAAGGAATTGCATGGGACTGCGGAGAGTTAGTGAGTGATGAGAAGGAAGCGACCTAGACGTACAGCTGTAATGACCTGATCCAGCCGTGCTCGACACATCAGTACCACCCAGCGCGTCGTAGAAAGTCTTGACATCCGAAGGAGTACCAACAACGAGAGAAGTGCCGGTATCAATGATGGAATCGATATTGCTCAGAATTGGCTGTCCGTTACCCACGACGCCATCCATCCTGACTTGCCAGAAACCCTGACCAATCAATGTCAACGATGGTCGAAGACCCGCCTAATCTGCAGCTCACTTGTTCCGTAACAGGAGTGTAGGCGAAGTCACCGGTGTACAATGCCGAGTTCGCGCCACCAAGATACAACTCCGATCCAGAGGTTGCAAGTTTGAATGAAAATACTGCTGCATCCGTCTGACCCTGGGAGACCATAGTCTGAAAGACGGGGGTCGCATTATAAGCAGAGATAGACTGGAAGGCCATTCCCATCATGCCATCAGCAGGGAATTGATCTACTGCGAAGCTAGAAGAGTATGTTGTGGCAACGCCGATAGTTTGGTTTGACGCCTGCTTGGTGGTCAGACACCGAGCGTCGAGAACAAAAACCAGCATACACTGAGCCCGGAGACAGAAACCGTATCGGAGAACAGTACGCCCGAAACAGCAGATCCGTCCCCAAGTGAAAGTTTGAAATCCTGATGCAAGTTCCCAGAAGTCGAAGAATCATAAGGATTGTAGATGGCGTGGTTAACACAGTTTGAAGTACAGTTAGGCCCTGGCAAGAAAAGATCACTGAAACTGGGCTTAGCCAGTCCACTAGTACTGGACTACTGAAACATACCTAGAGCCTGTGTCAAAGTCCACTGCGAGAAAGAATGAGTCTTGGATTCGGTGACACTGCAGGGGCGCTCACCGGTGAAAATGTTGTTAGGAGTACCAACAGAAACATTGCCATACCAGAGCTGCTCCTTGTCATTAGTCAAGGGATCGGCACCAGTCGCGCGCCTGTGGGTTCCCTTAGAGGCAGCGGGGTGTAGAGTTCCTGTATTCCTCTGGAAATTGTGTAAACCACGAAGGACCTTGCTATGTAGGAATCTTTGAGTCGATGGGAAGGAAAGGTAGAATACGACGCACGCCTTGGTTGACGCAGTATGAGACTTGAGTGCTTCAATGTCAACACTCTTGTCGGCTTTTGTCAATCCCGAACGTTTGGCGATGGGGATGGCCATGCCAATATTCTGCCCCACACGCTGCGGTGTTGCTGCAGTCAAGACAACCAGTGCGACGATGGACGTCGCGAGAGTGAAGCGCATGCTGTTTGTCTATGCAATACGGAGGAGGTAAGAGACAAGCCCCAACTTGCGCCATCTTCTTTTAAATAGGGTTCAGCCATGCGAAGCCGAACAGAATAGACAAATTCACGTCACCCACTGCCTCAGCCCCGCCAATCAAATCGTTGCCCGGCTCGGAGCAGTTCTAAGTTGATCCCTAACTTTGATCATCTCACCCCAACGAAGTAATGAGCTTTGAACCTAGTTCCGGTAGTCAACAGACACTCACCGTTCTCCCGTTGGGCACACTGATTTTGAGTCATTCCTCGGTCAACTTCGTCGGTAACGTTGTTGGCACGGTTTGTCAAGCTAGTGAATTACTCGATGCCTCTAACCGACTCCGTACTTATGTAAGCTCACGCGCTCACGTCGTAGCGCGGCGGAGTGTGAAAGTAGTATGGTCCCGAGCCTAGTACATAGTGACCAAAAGGGGAAGGTACAGGGTCCGTGACTTCGGCAGTGCACACAAGGGTGTCTAGTGATAGGATGGGCATGGTAAAGAGAATGCTCCAAGCTGAGTTCTGTCGACCAAGTGAACAGCACGGTGGGGAGGCCCGGCTAGGATTTGTGTCCATGAGTCGATCCGATACGGTGCGCGTTAAACTTGCCACGTGTGGGCCGAGGCAGCTTGAACGCATAGCGAGCTGAAGAAACACCCATTCAGATAGTAGCAGCAAGGACGCAATGCAGCGCTGGAGTCGATCCTGTTCGGCTTGGCTCGTTGTGGTGGTCAGCCGGAAAACATCGCGGCCCGACTTGGCTGGCAAGCATGGGAACAGTTGTGCTTTGCCTCGACCTGCACTGGCCCATCAGACGCTATACACCCAGGTATAGATACAATGGCAGTGGCCGTTGGTAGGAAACCACGGTTACGGAGTGTTCCTCGTGGAAATACTCACCTATCCGCAGCTACTGAACGATGCCTGCCGTCCAACCGCCTGCCAAAGTGCTCGTATCGGGCGCAACGGGGTACATTGCCGCGTGGGTCGTGCAGAACCTGCTTGAGAGAGGGTACGCCGTCCGGGGCACAGCGAGGTCTGCTACCAAGGGTGACTTCCTCAAGAAGACCTTTGCTTCCTACGGTGATCGATTCGAGGTTGTTATCGTAGAGGATATTGCCCAGGTAAGCTTGAGCCGAGACAGTCATTCATCGCACGTGGTTCATCGGGACCTGGGATGCCATGTGTTGTCCTGCTGTGGTCGTATGGACAATGCTCATCATGTCGTGATCCCTTGGTTAGGACGGGGCATTCGACGAAGCGGTCAAAGGCGTGGATGCTATAGAACACACGGCGTCGCCTTTCCATTTCAACGCAGTTGACCCTGATGGTGAGTCGCCACTGAGAGGCGATAAAAGACCCCACTAACGTGCTTCTTAGAACTGATCAAACCAGCCGTCAACGGCACGGTTGGAATGTTGAAGAGTATTCTCAAGGACGAGTACGTCTATCGAGCACGTCATTCAATAACCAGATCGAGGAATGTTCATTCTCAATGAAACAGATCAACCAAGGTCGAACGTGTCGTGATCACGTCTTCCTCCGTAGCTATGTACCGGAGTGATCCAAATCCTACTACGTACACAGAGGCGGATTGGAACAATCAGTCTCTCGAGACACTCAAGAAATACGAAGACGAAGGGAGAAAGAACGAAATCCCCAGCCCGGTGAAATACGGAGCATCGAAGACACTCGCGGAAAGATGTAGGCAGCATGCCTTCTTCGGTTTCAAGTTCTACTCGAACGGCTACTGATCAGCAATCCGCGCAGCTCCTTGGGATTTTGTGAACAGCTCGGAGAACAAGTCTCGCATTAACTGGGATTTATGCGTACTCAATCCACCAGTAGTAAGTTCAAGCTTTAGACAATTGTCCTTTACAAGACTAACCAGCGTCATCTCATCTCAGGTCTTTGGGGTGAATCATCTTCCGGATTTGTGTACTGTAAACCAGAGGTTTCTGACCTAACCCTTTCGTTACGATAGCCAACCATCCATGAAGTCACCGCTCCCGCTTCTCTCAATACCTCTGCGGCATTCTTCTACGACTACGTTGCCGACGGGGCCAAGGCCAATGCGGCAGGCAATGACTTCCTGGCCAAGACAGGTGCATGCTGGATCGACGTACGTGACCTCGCCGAAGCGCATGCCCTCGCTCTCGAGAAGGAAGCTGCCGGTGGCGAACGTATCCTCGTCAGCACAGGTAAGTACACGTGTTCCGTCGCGTGGTCAAGGAAACGGTCCGTTGACCGGCGTACACCTCCACAGGGCTCTGGAAATGGCAAGACTTTAGTGAGTAAAAGGACTTATTGAATTGACGTACTTAACTCGTGGTTCTTCCTTCAGTTGATGCCGCTAACGACTTGAGTCCACCACCAAAGCTCTCGACCACTCTGCCAGTCGGCGCCCGAGGTGCGGGTAAGACTGCAACACACTTGACCTTTTACAATACGGCCAAAGCGGATCGGATTCTTGGCTTGAAATATCGAAGTATTGCGGAGACGACCAAGGATACGCTAGCCGACTACGAAGCCCGCGGGTGGTAAGCAAGGAGTGTGGGCGACGAGAGAGGAGAGGAGATATTAATTTTGTACATCAGACATATGTATAGCGTGACAGCAAGACGTTTAGATTCGTGCGTCTGTGTGAGGTGTTCCTTGGCGCCACCTATTGGGCTGGGGTACTGCACGAGAATCATGGAAAAAGGATTGAAGTTGAAGATTTCCAAAGAAGCAACGAAAAGGAGATAGTTAAAGTATTCCCTAGTCCGCCCGTGGGCAGCCCCTTCGGCAGGAAGACAGTCGTTCCTACCGTAAAACGAGGTCCGGGGCCGCGATGGAGAGCCACCCATTCATCAAAGCTTACTAGTAGTAGTCGCGGTAAAAACGCAAATCAACCCCGAAGCCGATCCAATTCGACTTTCTCGCAAGTCGTCAGCTGGAAGATGCGGACTTGTCCGGTATCATGGGCCTCATGTCAATACCGGCCGAGTCACCCATCGAAGAATCCATGAATTGTCAAGTATAATATATTACCAACAAAAGAAATTCTACGGAGAATCTTCTATCCCATTGTCATCACTGTTGATAAGTCGTATGCCGGGGACGGGACGCGAGCAGTGGGACGAAGCGGCAGATGGTAATCGTGATAACGGACGAAGGAATACAGGACATGTAACTACGAGATAAGTACCGTATCCGGTAAGCAGTACCGTAGCGACGTAGCGAATGATTCTACTCTACAATCACCACCGTATCTCTGACAAGAACAATGGAATAAACACCACACACGCCATCCAGAGCTAGAGGTCGACTGCACGTCAGTCAATCAGAGTGACCGAGGATTAAAGCGAGACGAACCACTTTTATACTCTTGATCAACAGGAAGGGGTACTCCCATAAAGGTGGGATTTCTAGCGTAGATTTAGCTTCGTTCTTCGGGTTATTGACGGCCCGGGGGTGTGTAAACATGACCCATATCGAGTAGAATGCCACCTTGCAAGAGTGGTAGAATAGGAGTACCGGGGAAGGAGCGATGCTATGAGCAAGGTGTGAAATAACGTTGATTCCCGGATAGAAGCTGGATAGCTTACCCAGAGAGAAGGGACACGGGACCACGGATACATTCGCCGCCGCATTCGAAGTATTTGAGGCAGCCATTTTGAAGAACCGCAAGGCATTCATCTATCCTACAATGCGTCTCAATGTCGCAGAAGTTAGCATGAGAGTACATACCATCTGCACCAAAGAGGTCATACAGTGCGACACTGAGAATGTTTATCGTTGATGCCAACGGTTTACGAGCCCAGTGCCAGCGAGCAAGGATGTTAGAGATCTGGTCCCAATGGCTGTAATTTTCAACCTTGGCTAGCATTTGCGCTAAAATAACCACGTCGTTGAGAGCAACGGTCATCCCGCCACCTGCAAGGGAATGTTGCATATTCCAGGAATCGCCGAGAAGGAAAACGCCTTCTTTAGTGTATCTCCCGCCTTGCTCTACAAAAGGTAGGAATGAATTTGGCATGCGGCGCAGGCGATCTCTGTCTAATGCTTCGTGAATAGGTACGTGTAGGGAGGCGGGGAGCTGAGGAACGACATTCGCAAGGATGTGTCCCTAAAAGGTATGTCAGTGGAATGCATCGCACAAGAGAAGAATTCCATACCTTGAAGTCTGATGGAAGTGGATGTTTTACATCTACCAGCATGCGGGTATCGTGTTCGGATATCTGGTACAAGAGGACTGGTCCGTGTCCTTTAACGAGAGCAACAGTCCCATGTCGAGGTATTGGTAGTTCTGCATTCTTGAGGATAGCACCAACGGAATAGCTTCGTGTTGACGACTGACGGGCAGACTGGCTCATGACCGCGTTTCTAAAATTCGAGAAGCATCCATCCGCAATGACGACAAGATCCGCAAAAAATGCTTCCTTTTCTCCCGTGGAGCCATCTCCGCCAGGCGATGGACGCGTAGCACGAACACCCAGTACTCGTCTGGTGTGTTCGCATTCTATGAGTTCGTTCACCGTGGCTTCGATCACGTCCACGCCTGGTGCACGCTTGGCATACTCTCTCAAGCGCATGATAAACCTGCCATGGTGAAAACTACGACCCTGTCGGCCATCCGGATACGGAATGTGAACGAGACTGCCTGAATGTACGACGCAATAACCGTGTTCCGGAATGGCATCAATCTCCTCCAAGGCGCCCTCCAATCCAAGCTTCTGCAAAGCAGCGACCCCAGCAGGTTGTAACAATTCGCCAACTATACGGTCCGGTTCGGAAAGGGAGCGTTCCAGTAGCGCGACACGAATGGGAGAACCGCGTGATTTTGAAGTTATTGTAGAGAGGGCATGAGCCAGTGCTGAGCCTGCGACGCCGGCACCGACGATGAGAATATCGTAGTGGTTCGTACGCATTTTTTTCTTAATGGTCGTCCCAGAGATGGTCGTCGGTGTCGAAGATCGAGGAATGGTCAAAGTGGGCCGAGGTAGAGTATATGAAGTTGCTGACTCAGCAAGCAAAGTGGGCTCATACTCTGTCTTGGCACATGACCTTACTCGGCTCTGCTCCGGGCTCACAGAGGAAGACCGCGCAGAACTCTTGCAAGCGAAAAAAATACCAGGCATGGATGTCTGGAGTCATGTGCAGCTGAGACACTCACCGCTGGCATCGGTGTCAATGGTGGGTGCACCCGTCTCGCAGTTGCTGTATTCACCTTTCTTCCGTAGGTCTCGGCATCGGCGCCTTCTTTTCCCCCATGTCGGCATTCTTTGCGTATGAGGATCCGTATTTGCGCGCGCAATCACAAGCGGGGATGAGCAATACCCAAATGGCGCGCGAGATTTCCAAGGATATGAGCAGGAAGATGTGGAGAAGTGGCAAAGCATTCTGCAAAGTCTGGGTGCTGTCTGCAGGCATTGAATGCGTCGTAGAAGCGGTAGGTTTTTCGCGTCATCGTCTACAATGGGCATTGACGCTGTCGTTTTTAGTATCGGGCAAAGAACGACACCCGATCGCTGCCGGTTTCGTAGCGGGTGGAATTCCCGCCTAATATTCGGGACCCAAAGCCGTCTTTGGAGGAGGCCTGGCCCAGGCATTTGCAGTGCTCGTTCCTCCGTCGAGAACCATTTGTTGCTGAAAGTATCTTATGACCGTGTCTTAGTGACGACTAACTCTATGTGTTAGCAGATATATGGAAACCGCCAAGGAGGGCGTAAACACTAGCGGACGGAAACGGAACGTGAAGAGCGACAGTATTCGAGAAGAGGGAAAGAACAGATGCGTCTACAGTGCCTGTATGTCCTCTATATATACTACGTAGTCAGGATGCCAAATGTTGAGATGTGTCAGCAGGAATGTAAATATGGGTGAAGGTATGCAGAAAGGTATAGTGTGCGTAAGTGGGCTTACAATATATGTCACGGTAACCTGCAGATGTGGTGCTCTACACAACGTGCGAGCCGAGTAGAAGACAGGTAAATTACAGTAGCAAATTGGAATTCAGGCCGAGAGTAATAAATGATGATGCACAACATTGTGTGTGAATTGGTCCCCACGAGAAC
>JBBPSA010000226.1:0-12818 GCA_038093355.1 Boletus calvinii | reverse complement strand
TGGGAGGTAGCATTGATGGCCACGGACAACAGGGACAACCTGCTACAATGACCACCGTGGCTATGAACATGAATGGGGACCTTGCTGCGCGCAGTCCTTCGCCTGTCGTCGATAGGAGTAAGCCTCCACTGGATGCGTTCTACCAGAGTTCTCCTTCCACCACCCCTTTGAACAACACTTATGCTCACTCACACGGCCACTCGCAACAGAAGTTCGGCAGCACGGGTAATGTGACTGCCGACCTCATTCGGGATTATAAAGCAAAAGAAATGGAGGTGGAAATGTTGCGCAAGCGCGAGACTTGGATGAAAACGGCACTTCTGAAGGCATCCCGGTCAGGATTTGTACAGGTGGACGAGGAGCTCTTCGAGGTCGAGAACTTGAAACTTGGAGCGTCGGCCAGCGACGAGCAATCAAAGATGGCGGATATGATCTTGAACTTTAAACATTTCAAGACGCAAATGCAGGTGAATGTCTTGCTCCAAAGTTGTTCTCTATCTCGAGCAATCTTGCGATATATTATTGTGACGCATGCTGATCCAGACTTTTTAGACGACACTAGCCAATCAGGCGAGAGAAGCCTCAGATCGGATCGCGGATGCTGAACGCATGAAATCGGGCGCCATTCAAGAAGCAGCGTATTATCGAGCCAAGCTCACCGCGTACGAGGCCGGCACACACTCAGATATCGCTCGCGCTGAACGTGAGCGCGTTGCGGAGCTCGAACGACATCTTGCCACCCTCATGTCTGAACAGACAACTATGCGCCGCAAAGTCGATGAACTAAGCGACTCACTATCGTTACAAACTACACTCCTCGAACAGGCTGAGACGCGAGCAGCAGACGCCAACAAACGTGCAGATGCGCTCGAGGAATCTCGTGATCGTAACCTCCGCGCACTCTCCGAGCTCCAGGCCAGTTATATTACCGTGGAGGCTGCTGTTCGGGACCACGCCGACCGTCTGCTTACACAAACATCCTTACTCGAGCAGAACGAGGCCGAGCACAAGCAAGCGAAGAGCCAAATCCAAGAGTTCATTCTACTCCGCGACCAGCATATTCGCGCCTTGGATCAAGCACGCACCGCCCTCCAAGCACAGACTTCTCGCTCCGAAGAAGTTGATGCAGCCCACCAACGCGCACGGGGCCAAGTCAATCAACTTGAGGTTGAGGTTGCAGAACTTAGAGGCGAGCTTGAGGCGCGTACATCGGAGGTGGAATCTCTCCGGACCCGGTTAGCGGAGGTGGAGAACTCGTGGGCCAAGTCACGTGAGGAAGCAGACGCATTCCGGGCACTGACGACTGGAAGCCTTGGAGAGCTGTTGGATTCGCATCGCGATCTCCGTGCGGATGAGGACAGGCACGCACGTGCACATGCTGAGAAAGTTGAGGCGATGGACATGGAAGCCGTGTCGCTCAGGAAGATCGTCAAAGAAATTTCCCAGCGTTTGGAGGAAGCACAAAATGAACTTGGTGAAGAGCGTCGGAGGGTCCAAGACTCCGAATCTGAGCAAACCTTCCTGCGCTCTCAGGTCGTCGGGCTTCGTGCTCAGCTCTCCAATTCTACCTCAGAACACGGGCGTCTACGCAAGGACTTTGCAGAGAAAGAAAAAGAGCTTCGGGAAGCCCTCAAGGATGCTGCTGATACGAATGTTCGGCTGGCGATGCTCCGCAATTACCTTGCTGAAAACGGACTCAATCCGGAGTCAGAAGAGTCTACCAGCCATCCGGGTGCATCTCGGATAACTGAACTCGAGAAGCAGTTGGACGAGCGTGTCCGGCTTCACGAGATCTCGGAGCGCGAACTTGCTCAGGCTATCCGCCGAAGACAGGAAGCTGAGACTCAGATAACCACTCTAACGTCCCAACTGGACCGCTCTCGCTCTAGGCAGAGTCCGATTGTCGAGAGCGATTCCGCCGCGGAAGCCCGGGCTCTCGAGGCTGAAAACAGGCTCGAGGAAACTGAGCGCAGCTATAGAGCGAGGATGCAGCAGATGGAAGAAGATTACCAGCTTGCTGTTCACTATGTGAAGTGAGCTACAATATAACCATACTATGAATGATCTCTTATGTCATTTCCTTCATGCAGAGGCACTGAAAAAATGATGCGGAGGATGAAGGATGAGTTGACGAAGCAGAAGACAACGAATTCTGCCTTACAGACAGAGCTCGATACGGCACGTGGACGTTCCAGCACTGAACCGGGATCACGAACACGTGCCAACGGCAGTAGTACGCCATCTGATGACAGTCATGATCTGCTGCGCTCCCAGCTCGCCGAGGCACAAAAGCAATCTCAGCGGCTAACAAACGAGAATACGGACCTACGACAACGTATCGAAGCGCTCGAGAAGGACTTGGCATCGATGAGAGAGAACCTGGTGGTCTCTCAACGAGAATCGGACGACCGGTACTCGCGAGTAGAGGAACTCGAGCACGAGGTTGAGAGGCTTAATGCCACATTGGCCATCTATCGGAAAGGTTCGGATGAAACGGCTGTCGAACAGCTCACCCAAGAGAACACCAACCTCAAACGGGAGAACGAGCAGCTTTCCCACAAGATACATCTTCTTTTAGAGGTTGACCAACCTTCGTTCAATCGTCCGTCAAGTATGTCCAGCTCGGAGAACTTTGAACACCTCTCCAATGAGCTGGATGATTGGCAACGGCAACTTGCTAGTTCGATGAGTACACGCCGGCCGATGAGCGACTTCGAATCGTCTCCTCTCGGACACGTTCGAGTGGGTTCACGGTCATAACGCATGCATGCTGTCGCCAATGTTCCTTGCATATATACATTTCATACCATTACTGCCTTGATTGCTCTCCCCAATACTTACATTCGTTTGGATTCGCAAGTTCATTACCATAATTCGGTTTCTCCACATTTCGCCCCATCCTCTTAACCAAATTTATTCCCGTATGAGCGGTGCTATACTATGCGACCTCTGCAGCCAATTGGGTCCATTCAATCGCCTTCTGCTTCACAACTGTAGCACCTTCTTCGTCACCAAATTTGCGCTCCAGATCTAGCCATTTCTTGAAAAACGCCCTGTGGTGATGAGAGGTGAGTGGGACACTCGCATGTTGATACGAATATGTACTTCGCCTTGTGGCTCGTCATCTTAATTGCAAGGACGTGATTGAACAGGTTCCTGGGACGCCGTTGAGTGTATTTAACGGGTGAGATACTAAAACTTACCGCAAATGCTGAATGTCTCCCTTGCGGGCCTCCATGTCCATGTAGATAGACCAAATGTCCCATCGTTTGGGATGTGAATCCACAATACCTTCAAAAATTGTCCTCCCTCGTTCAGCGTCGCCGAGCTTGTACTCGAGCTGCGCGAACTTGGATATCGTTTTGAGGTCTGACAAAGGTGTTCATGTAGTACACATACGAAAATGCCCACCTACGTTTCCGTTTCTCGAGACTTTGCAGAGAGCGCGACAGAAGTTTGCGTGCATCCTCTACTTGCTGGCGTCGAAGGTAATGTTCGCAGGATAACGTCCAAACCTTTGAACTTTGTCCAAACTTTTTGCATGTTCGCTTGTATTGTTCTTCCGCTTTCTGTCGAATTTTCAAGCCGAGGGTTCAGACAAAGTTGCGTTTCAGCGTACCTCATATTTTTGACTTTCATCAAAGATGGCTGCCAGCCGCAGGTGAATTGTCTTGGAGTCATTATACCGCGCCGCGTCCTTGAAGACAGCTTCTATAGTGGCATCTGTACCGTATACGTTCTCCAAATTAAGGAGGGCTATCCAGACATTGAGCTTCTCCTGTTCCTCTCGGAAATGGATGGTTTGAATAGCACGTTTGCCAATAGCTCGTGCCTTGT
This sequence comes from Boletus calvinii, assembly GCA_038093355.1. NCBI lineage: Eukaryota > Fungi > Basidiomycota > Agaricomycetes > Boletales > Boletaceae > Boletus > Boletus calvinii. The sequence goes on along the minus strand of JBBPSA010000226.1, from coordinate 8,981 downwards.
CGATTTCCGAGAGTTGCAATTGGAAGGACATGTACTGGATCCAAAGATAAGAGGAATTGGGGGATCCTAAAAGCGTTCGTTCGAAGTCAGCGTTCGAATCAGGTAGCTTCGTCTGCATATCAGCGGTGACATCCATCTGTATTTCCTTGCGCCTTTTCCGCTTCTTTTTTTCTCCAGAGTTCTCCTCGCCATCACTTTGATCTGAAGATTCCGATTGGAATCCGGACTCCTCACAGGGTCTTGTGTCTTCCACAAACCACTGGAAGCCGTCGACCTTGAGAGAGAGCACGTCTGTATCCTGATGCCCCTGTAGTTTCGGGGAAATGATAGGGTCAGGCGGCGCGAGGTCTGCTTGCATGTCGATGTCGTCTATGTCATCGTCATCATACTTGTCGCCAACTGTGAGTAGTTCCTCTTCATCTGAGCCAGAATCGTTCGGATGTTCATCAGGGTCACTTCCGTCGAGCGTTCCGTACGTTTTGACATCGTTCACGACACCAGGCTTGTTGTCCTGGGGGTGTTCAGAATCCGATTCTACCTCAGCTTCGTCACCAGCAAAGTAGGAAGGCTTTAAGCCCAGCGAGAGCTGCTTCTTCTCGAGATCGCGAGAAATAATGAAAGCTTTCACACGATCCCCTTCACGAAACGTGCGCAGGGCGATCGTGACGTCCGCGTCCTTGTTATCCGAGAGCTGTAGGAAGGTTTGGCGGGAATGGCGAAACGGCAAACTGGTAACTTGCCTGAGATTTGTGACATAGACCACTAATCTTCGAGCCCTCAATCTCAATGAAGATCCCGTACTGCTCAATGCGCTTAACGCGACCGACAACCTTCTGACCTTCCCGAAGATCGCTGAGAGTCAGTGAACTGGGTGGTGCACGTGTCAAGTCACCAGAGCGGAAGGTTAATTCGACCTTCTTGCTTGCAGTGTCAACACTAGCATGTTGTCAGTGAATTCGACTCGACATTCTGGCAAACTCACATACTTCAAGATCCGACCTCTGACTAATTGGTTTACAACGAACCGACCCTTCCAGTCTTTTATGTACTGTGAATTGTTTTCAGTACTTCGACTGGTGAGAAGCAATCCAAGTCATACTTCATCGAAGAGTTCTCTAATCTGAACCCGAGCATCGATCCCTCTCCCAAGCATCACGAATAGCCCATGCTCCGCGACACTTTTGATAAATCCCCTCACGGTGTGTCCAACCTTGAGATCGTCAATGCTGTTTATTTCGCGATCCACCGACTGCTTGGCATCGTTTGGCGAAAGCCTCGAGGCACGCATAGAAAGGAATAGGTGATTGCTTGATTTGTCAATGCCAACTACCGCAGCTCTCAGGACAGAGTCTACAGCAGGGAAGGGATTTCCAGCTTCGTAGTCGTCCGAAATGTCAGTTGGATGCAGAGAACCAGAGATCCGGGTGGTGAGCTTGATATGTGCGCCGTAACGTGCATATTTAGTCACTCGTCCACCGACGATCTGTCCAATAGTGACATTATCCATAGACAGTGTGACTTTCTTTTGCCGATCGCGCTTCGAGAACCCAGTGACAACAACGAAACTTTTCTCGGGGTTGCGAGATACCACGGCCAGCGAGGTAATGGAAGCACCTAGTTTCAAAGACGTTTTGAGCTCTGGCACGGTTGTATTCCAGTGGCGTGCCAAGCCCGAGAATGAGATGAGCGCGCGAACATCGGATGGCTTCAGCGAGAGTACAACATTCAACTTGTGTAGCTGAGTGACGACACCCTCGACTATGTCCCCTATAAGAACGCCAGATATGTCGGTCACACCTGAAGTAAACGAAGATGCGGCTTGCCGGATGCTGGCCACAATTCGTTGTGCTTCTGGGAGCACAGAGATGATGCGCACTTTGATCACTTTTCCAGGTGCATATACATCGGTAAGTTTTGCACCTGTTTCACTAGGGAAATTTAGTTGGAATGTGACTATACCTACCGAAAAAAAAATCTTACCCAGCCTCGCGTGCGGGCACCACAGCCTTCACATTGTTAAAGAACTCGACCATGAGATACTTGTCCGTGACTCGAAAAATGACCGCGTGAGTGAGAAGCCCAACCGTGGCATCAGAAAAGGAGGTCAAAATGGGGAACGTGGTATCCAGGAGTGTTTTCTTAGCCGTCAGCACGACACGATTCCGCTCTGGATCGACTATGAGCACCTTGGAGTCGGTAAGTATACAGAAGGACGATGACGCTACCAGCACATACACGACATTTTATGTTCCCTCCGACCTTGAACTTCTTCGAAGGGTGCTTCAGAGATATATCAGCGTAGTGCACAGGCCAGATCACTCCGTCCACGTTCCCAGATATAGACACGAAGAGGGCAGAATCCGTCAATTGTTTTACCATCCCCTTCAATATCTCACCAACTTGGACTTGACCAGCTTGTAAAAACTTTTGTTCTAAGATGGATGATCGCAGAGATAGTTGTAAAATGCCGTCGAATGGATGATGGCCAATTACGCGCCCCTTATGGAGAGTATTTACTCTCCATGGTCCAGAAGACGGTGACAGAGTGGAGATGTGTTCATCAGATACGTGTGAAATCTATGTGGGTATCATGAGCCAGAATCGAAGTGCTGGTCCCTGGAACGCTCACATGAACAAAACCTTCTTGGTCAGACAGTATCTCCACAACTAACCCTCTCTCTGCTTCCACCCTCCGCACTTTGACTGAGTCCATGACAGCCCCTACAGGGAAAGCGGCGTATAAAAGCTGACCCTCGGATGTACATTTGGGTTGAAGCTTGATATGGTGTTCTGCAAGTGTGACAACGAACCGCGGCGGGACTGCCCCCGGAAGATCGTACAACACCCTTGCCTTTACTTTTTGCCCTACTCTGAGTGATTGAGGTGTGTTCGGCAAGTGAAACTCGTCAGCCGTTGCATCGAAGAAGCCTAAAATTTGCAAGTTTAGGCCATCTGGGACAACAGCAGTGACCAAGGATTGAACCAGTGACCCTGGCAACACAGATAAAACATTGGTCACTTCAGATATCTGCGAAGGATTTAGCACAGTCAATGGTATGAGTCAATAACAAACTTTACCGAGGATGAGACAAATACATCAGGATCATTCGTGAGAGTACAAATACGACCATTCGACGACATTTTAATGACGGAAACGTGTATGAGTGCCCCGACTTGTAGTCTTGACCCCTCGGAGCCGCCGTGAGTTTCTTTGAACGACAGAAATCCAGATATTCCAGGTACACCAAGCTCGAGGAGGTACCCATGATCCTCAATACTTTTTACAGCTGCACTCAACGACTGACGTACGATAAGTGTCAGTGTCTCGTCTGTTACATCGCTGAAAGGGACTCACATAGCCAACCTTCAAATCGAGTTTCCGCACACCCATGTTGACCTTCTCTGGGAGGAGACTGAGCTCCACCCTTCGACTAGCTTTGATGGCGTCATCACGAACACGCCCAAGTGCGGCTACTTCCGTTGTACCAGGAGCATGTGTGTTTATTACAACAGCACAGACGTATTGCCCAACGTGGAATAAATCTGTTAAGTCGGGAACTTGAGTAGAGTTATCTGATTTATCGTCATCAAGCTCTACACTTTCTTCGCCATTCGTGGACTCAAGTTGTTCAGTGAGCTGAGACGTGATTTGAGTGATCGGGACGTGACCAAAGAGTTGATTAGGTAGCGAGACCACGATAGCGAGAGGTTGTATCGACATCACTTGGGCAAGTACCCTCATCCCTGGAACGAGACGCTACAGGGGATTGATATGGGTAGCACAAAATCAATTAAAAGCTTACCTTGTAATTTAGGTGTTCGATACGAAGTGCATCTGTTTTCTCTATTCCAACCTCTGTAGCTTTGCCCTTGACGTCAGACTTGCGCCGTTTGCGCTTGACTTCGGCTGAATTTGTAGACTAGGACACATGAGGTCGGTCCGTCATCGCGATCGGGCCACTTACAACAAATAGTTCCTGGTCCGCTTCCTTGACCGCCTCTGCTCGAATAGTTTTGACCTCAAGTGGTGTCAGAGTAGTTCCGCCTCCACGCGGAAAGTCAATCTCCTCGAGCGTCATTGCAGACGTAGAAGGGACTGAATCCCCTTTGTGGGTCTTTTTCTCCGACTGGTCCGACGACAACTTGGTCTTCTTCGATTTGTGGAGGAAGGCACCATCATCGAGACGGCGTTTGTGTCCTACCATATTGACTCGGAGCTGCGTGAAAATTGGCGAGGGGGCTCGCAAACCAAGTTAATGATAAACCGGATGAATCTTCCCGACGAGTCTAAGATGTGAACTGCTATACCCGCGAAGGCTACGCCCAGTGAGCGCAGGCATAAATTTTGGCGGAGTAGCACCCAAATCGGGCAAGTGACTACCACGAGCAAATATCGACAGTCGCTTTGACCACCAACCAACTCAAGGAAAAGCGTACAACAATGGGTACGATTCTGTCTCAACTGTTGAAGCAGCTGTTCACCTGTGTTCTCTTCTAGATTATCAGGTTCGTACATCTACACTGGCGTCGGCCCCCTCGTTTACCTTGCATGTAGAATCGCGTGGGTTCCAAGTTTGGGGGCGGAGGTGTCGCAGGCGCATCGGAAACCAACGTCGATCGAAGGGAACGCCTTAGAAAGCTTGCGTTGGAGACCATTGACCTTGCAAAAGTATGTACGCCCCTTTTTGTTGCACGCGTCTCTAATTTCTCGCAGGATCCCTACATTCTACGCAACCATCTCGGATCTCTCGAATGTCGTCTGTGTTTGACGCTCCATACGAATGAGGGATCATATCTTGCACATACACAAGGAAAAAAGCACCAAACAAACCTCGCCAGACGGGCAGCCAGGGATGCGAAGGAGACCCAATTAATGGTAGCCCCAGCCCAGTCTAACGTACAGCGAAAAGTCTTCCTCAAAATTGGCCGACCAGGTTACCGTGTGACGAAAGTTCGTGACAGGGACACCGGAAAGGAAGGCATGATGGTGCAAGTGCATCTTCCCCAGATTAAACCAGGCGTAATCCCCCGACGACGCTTCATGAGTGCTTGGGAACAAAAGAGGGAGCCACCAAACAAGGCATACCAGTATTTGATTGTACGTTCTTCTGATGATAGGATGTGGGAGACCTGACATGCCATTAAAAGGTTGCTGCTGAGCCATACGAAACAATTGCTTTTCGCATCCCAGCCAGAGAGATAGAAGATGAATCTGACGACGCTGGATATTGGAATTGGTCACATTGGGATCCCGATACAAAGCAGTACACTTTCCAATTCATGTTCCGCATGTCTTATTGATCGTCCCTCGCTGTAATTTGCAACCAACGTTTATCTCCTCTTCTAACCCGGGCAAGTCTTGGCGATTACCTCGACGGGGTTGTAATTCACGCCCATGGAATTCACGTTCCGTCGGGAGGTACTATAATAGGTCAAACATAGTTGTTCTGTCCATTTATCAACGCACGAAGCATTACTGATATGGATCAGTTACGCCGCTTGAACGGTTTGCTCCATTCTATGGCCACGATTAATATCGATACCAAGTACGGGCAGTGGGAGTATACAACGATACTCGGACTTCCTTGGCTCGGGAGATCTCAGAATCCTGCCAGTGGGTCTTGAAGTTGTCCGTTTTGGGCAGTCGTTCAAATCGGACGTTATCTGGCGGTGACCCTGCCCCGCGGGCGTGTTTCCGAGTCAGAGCAAACGTTTTTACTTACGTATGTCCTTGACGCTTTTGCAGTGCGCCTGGTAACAACCGCTGCATCATGATCAAGCGCGCAAATTATTTAACTTTGTACTGTACCGAAACGAGCGTTTTTATCTGCCAGGTGTCATGCATTCATGTATGTGTATTCGCAATGATGTTCCCTACATATGGCGCCATCCAAGCAAAGAAGATGTCCTCGACGAGCTAATTTTAACATCTCCTCTCAATCGCCCCAAATGACGGCGTCATTTTGCAACTCAGTCGCTGATCGGTTTCATTGCAAGTAAAATAAACATGAGAGCAAAATTATCATGATAGCGAGTGAATTGCGAATGCGGGATTGCTCTGTGAAATAGGGAACATGGGATGATTATGATGAACGTCGTCTGAACATGATCTCCGCTGCCCGGCTGGGTGAACAATTCATTTGGAACCACTGATCTGGAGGCCGTACTCCGTCCTTCAGTTTCATGTCATAATTTAACACCAAGTGAGCCATCATTGCAGTCATCATGGTAGAAACAAAGAAACGCCCTGGGCTGGACAAGATCGGATTTTCGGAGATCAGATATGGAATGCCAACTAGAGGTGGTTTGTGGACGTACCATGCCCGATTCCCGTGCCCAAATACCAAGTACAATCGATTAGTAGACGCAAGCCTGAATTTCTGCGATGACTCTTCTCCAGCATCCTGCCCTGTCAAGAAGCGGAATGCGTCAAACTCAGACGCGTTCGCATAATAGCGATCATCAAGATGCATTGGCACTGCGGCTACAGCCAAGTGGGTGCCAGCAGGTATCGTTGTTCCATCAGAAAACGTGATGTCTTCCATGGCTTTCCGAACGATGGGGACTAGAGCGAACGAAGGTCAAAACCTTGGCCACAATAGATTTTTAAAAAAGACCCACAGAGGCTTGTACCGCTAACTCTCTGGGACTCCCTCAAGAAACTTTCCATTTTCACCAACATCCCCATTGAGTCCTTTGTCCATCCATATTGCTCAGTCACCTCTCGCACTTCCTCGCGTAAGGGTTCCAAGTATTGTGGATGTGACGTGAGATTCAATAGAGCGTGAGTGAGAGTCTACGTCATGACGTCAATAACGTTCTCTCTCAAAGGACAATACAGACCTGAGCCGAAGTATGCAAAGATGCAAAGTTTAATACGAGTATACGTAAGCAGATACTGTGTAGATTCCTATCCTCTGGTTTGGACACCTGAAGAAGCCAGGTGATCATATCATCCTAGAGTGAAGCCGTAAGCTTGCATGCCGCCGTGAGAGTAGAAGGCGAACCGGGAGGCAAGGCAACTCGTTGTCGGGGCTATTATTGTACCGCTTTAGCCGACCCTCTACGATGGGCTGCAGTAAAGCCATGCAACGCTTCAGGCTGCTAGGCGTGTTAGTCAATATACGGCCAATGATTCTGGAAGCCAAATAGTCTACATCGTCGCACCATCAGTAGTAACGGATATGCTTACGGATGCATCAGCTTTGGAAAGAAGTTTACCAGACTGGCTCGAAAAATTATTTGCAGAGCAAAGTTTGATAGGACGTCAGCAAATTCGGGAGATTGACCTACGGGCGGAGTTGAGTAACCGCCTTGCGACGGCATAAAGCGTGACTCACAAATAGGCAGTCCTACAAAAACGCGGTTGCTTGTACGGCATGTCGCTTTCATCACCGCGGAATATGCGGGGACACTCGCCCAGCCTATGGGGGATACGGTCGAACCTGATTCGCAAGATTGTCAAGAGGGGATGCTCACCGAGCCCGCTGGGGGGAAGGATTTCGTCGAATGTCTGATATATCTCATGGTGGATTTCGGGGAAGAGATTGCCGAGCTTGCGTCTGAGCTGACCTTGAAGGACGGTGACGTGGTAAGGATGTGTCTGTGCTTCAAGGCCAAAAGTATATTTGACTTGAAGAATCTGAGCGTCGTTACGTACGTGAAGATCGATGGCGTCAAGGGGGAGAAGTAATACACACGTCTCTCATTGCGTGATCGAAGGAGAGTTTGTCGTCGGGGATTTTGCGGAGCTCCTCTACGAGTTCTGGGCCTGTTAGCACGACCATCCATCGATCCATCATTGGCACTCTAAAGAATTTGTCTTTGTGCTAGCTCCGAGGTGAACCCACTAGAGAAAAAAAAAAGGCGGACGACGGACCATATCATAGCCTTGCTGAACCATAGATCTGGCATGCAGAATGAACTTTGCTGCGCCATAGTAAGACAGAAGGGGACCTGATGGTCCGACGGCAGGGATACCGTCAAGCTGCACGAAGGGTTGGTCATGGAGGGCAAGCAATATGGCAACGATGAGAGCTGGACGTGCCTTGGATGGCCATCGAATACGATCGATAAGTATGACGGTTGCAGCAAGAGCACTGAGGGCCAAACCATATAGCATAAGACTAGCACTGTCCATGGGCTGAACGTCGGGGGCAGAGGGAGGCGGAGAGCATTTCGGGCAGGGCTCCCATGGAGGGAGGTATTTATGACAGTGAAATGGAATTAGAGTTAGAACGCTCTTACTACCGGCTAGATTAGATTCATGAGTAGCACGGAGCGTCGGGCTGCATCCAAGGATTTTCCGTCCAGTTCTACTGGATGATCAAGCACGTGGGAAGCGGACCGCAGCTGTCGGTCGCACATCTCGGCGTCATGTCAACAACGTCCATGGAAATTTAAACAAATATAGAGTCCCATCAGACAGCTTCAATTCGATCGCCTTTGCGAGGGAGATGACGAGGTCTTCTGACGGCATCACGAAAAGTCATGTAGCCAAGGGCATCTCCGCGTTTCTGGCTTTTTTCGGGCGTCGAACCTCCGCAGAGGCTGAAAATGAACGGACTCGTCGGTTTGTATGTATTTGGACCATGTCAATAACCTCTTATGTAGATCGCTCACCAACAGGCCGCCATTCGCGTGATTGCGGAAGTGAACAGATACTCCCACCCAACGCTCAGATCAAAGATGGCGCGATTTTCATGGCACTGGGTTCAGCCTGGTTTTGGGATCGAAGCGCTCCCAGGCGATTTCGAGACACCAACGCGGGAGAACTATGAAACACATTAGCGTGTGATTATATTTTGTCAGTGTAAGATGTCCATGAATCAGCGCGCGAGTATCTGTGGTAAAACTACAAATTGCGGATAGGGTTTGATAAGGAGAGTCCTCGAACACGAAGAAGCGAGGGACAAAATGGATAGATGGAATAGAAGACCGACTGAACGAGTAAGCCAAAGCCATCTCCGCTACAAAAAATA
>JBBPSA010000225.1:0-12850 GCA_038093355.1 Boletus calvinii | reverse complement strand
CCCTGGCACATCTCGACCCCCTCCCAAACTAAAGTCTCCAAGAAAGCCCATGAAAATATTTCAGTCTGATCCGCTTTCCAACCGCCCAACCGCCGTCGTATACGTCACTTCCCCTTTTCGCAGCTCTTTGGCTCAGAGGTCCACACCCGCGCAGGCGCATAAAAACACTTCGGTTGCATCGTCTTCGGAATCCAGTAAGCAAGTTGTTTGCAGTAGTCAGTCTGATGAGGCGGAACTCGTTCTCCCCATCCCAGAATCGCGTGACCTCGGAAAGATTGTAGAAGGTATCCACACATGGAGACAAAAGGCATCTGAGTTTTCGCATTCCTCTCCGCCGCGCGCACCCGAGGATGCCATGGTAGTGAATACACCCCCATCCTCTCCTATCCGTGGTTCACCAGCAGCCTCTGCGCGTAGTGCCTCCCCTTACTTCGATGCGCCTGTTCGTTCTATAGAAACGCCCAGGAGCGGCTCTGCTTTTCAGACACCCGTCGTTGCATCTGCATGTCTTCCTTCACCACCTGACACAGGCAAGCTTCTACCGCTTCCACCTACTCCGGAACCAATTGATCCTGAAGCAAAGACCGCCAAGCTTATCGCAGAAATCAGAGCAAGGGCGTTTGCTGCCAACCAGTCCAGTGATGATGAACAGCCTCTCGCGTTTCGTGAACTCGAAGACAGTGATGACGGTGATCTTGTGGATGATCTCCCTCTGATTGGTAATGAAAAGAAGCAGAGGTGAGTTCAGGTTCTGGTGGTCGAAGCTTGAATTTTAAATTTTGCCCTCAAGCTCTCTATTCCCTGGGCCACGAGCAACAAATGACATATTCTCTTCTCCATTATCAAGTGTACCCTCAACCATCGGCCACCGTACTTGCCGAACCCCAGATCACGGCTCGCCACCGCTGCGACCGACGCGAACGTCTGCGAGAACCCGTAAACCTGCACCAGCTTTTCGTCTATCCGTAGCAACCGCCGGGTCATCAACTTCTATTGGCGATCCAAAGCCAGGGCCTTTGCCACCAAATCGCAAGAAATCACAAGCGATAAATCCTCTGCATGCTCTCTTACGCGAAAAAGAGTTGGAGGACAGACGCGGAACTAGCAGTGCCGCTCTTCGTCTCGCAGAAGACGCGATCAAGGAATGTCCTCGCGACGCACCCGTTGGCTCTGATGATGAATTCGACACTATGAATCAGTTACGCCTTGCAGACGAGCAAGCAGCTTGGAAAGCTGTTCATGAATCCCGCAAGTCAACCAGCCCCGCTAGCCCCAGCGACGTGGAAGATTTCACCGTAGGGGATCGCGAGTCCAAGATATTGGGTGCTGTTACCGGTGAAGCTATCAACAAGATACTTGCTGGCGACAAAGCTGGGAAAGGAAAGGAAAAGGTACATAATACCGACCAGAAATTGACTTCGGCCGTTCGTTTGTGGATACAATCCTCAGATGAGGACATGGAGGTCGATCCCATGTCGATTCCGTCCTTATCTGGTCATCCCGTCCTTTCCTGCTTAAACGGCTTTCTCAGAAGTGGTGGTACGCCTCCTCTGAGCACCCGAAGCTGGTCATAAGGATAACCATTCGTTACTTAGATGATTCGCTGGACTTGATTCTCCGTACCGGGGCGCTGGCTGTTGTTCCCGTAGACATCCTGTTGCCAAACATCCCCCAACTCCTTGACATGGGTAGGTTGTTGTCACAACTTATCTTTGTAATGCTGATCCCTTGGCAGCCCTCTTTATGTCTTCACAGATCGCCGACGCTGTCTACATCGCCCTTCGTGATCTGTGGGGGTTGGGCCCACACAAGGTACAAATGCCTTTCACTGCTATCCTGTTCGTATTAGTTCGGCTAGGTGCCAGCCCCTCGATCCTCGAGGGACTCGGATGGAATACAGAACGCGTACAAAAGAATCTTGTCACCCGTGAAGCCCTCCTGGAAGCTCTAAAAAGGCTTCTTACGATCGTGAAGGCTGCAGGTTTGTCAGTAGAATTTATGTTTGAATTTAATAACCAGATTACTCATGGAATATATCCCAGTGCCGGTGCTTTCTCTTCCGATGACGTAGCAAACGTGGTGTTGATTCTCGTTATCATGGGACTTGATCCATCGACTTCAAGCGAACTTCGTATGCAGTTAAATATCACCATAGACACCGTTTGCAATCATAGTGCAACGGATTACCTCGTGCGTGACACTCTATTTTCTTTAGGCCCCCACGAACGCCAGACCTTTCAGCTCCACGGTATCCATGAGAAAGTCCTAAACTTTGCCGGACAGCTGGTTCCTATGAACAAAGCTCAAGTGGTCTCGTTTTTCGCAAGCGGCAGTGCTCGGACAAGGTACATTGCACGGCGTCTTGCATACTGCCTCCTTGTTTGCGCGGCGGATGCCCCGAACGTATGTTTTGACCCTTTAACTAGCAATACAACAACTTGAACGTCACTCAGGACCAGGCACCTCCCCTTGGACCACTCATACTACTACTTTCCCCTGATGCTGGATCTGGCGAGCTCTTTGACGTCACAAATGAATCGACGGATTACGAAGAACTTGGGCATCACGTTAGTATCCTGTCTGTGGCTCTCAGCGATATTGCGCCATACGTTGAAGAGGAACGTGCCATCGGGAAGTCGACGAGCAGCAATTCGGTGCAAGGGAGTCCAAACAAGCATAAGAAGTCACCAGTGCCACCTCTTGAGCTCCTTCGCAGAGTCCTCGAGGTTCTCCAGAGTAAAATCGGTGCGTGTTCACTTGGCATTCCGATGTAGGTAATTATGACTCTGGCCATCCTAGTTGACACTCGTGCTGCTCATCTTGATCGATCGAGAACGAAGGCTGCCATACAACGTCTGACGATGCGTGTCTACTATGATCACACGGCACTCACAGGTGTTCGCCGGCGCCAACGGGCCTCCACTCTAAAAGCTTATTTTTCGCCACAACGCCAATGAATCAAACTGCGGAGAAGACTGGCTTCCTCTTTTCACGGACATGCATTGCAATAAGATCGTCTTGTCGTTGTATTTTTTTCCCGATGCTTACATTGTATGCTCTCGATATTCTCCTTCACCACAGGTGTTTCATCCCTAATACTTACTACATGCCCTAAATAATTCTCGGATGCCCTGCTGGCACCTTGCATAAAGTATTCAGTCAATTATACATACCTTTTGCTCCTGCCTATCTGTTAGAAAGCACAGTATCTTTTGCTTTGTTCGTTGATACGACCGTGAACTACACTAGCCACATGGCTGAATGCCTTTCATGCTTTGCCACAATTATATTGAGCACTCGTATTCTTAAGCTTTCTCAGCACGCTGGCTTACCTAGGTCGTAACTACTGATAATATAGTACATACACCGCCCATAGTATATGATACTGAACAAAACCCCAGAGGAGAGGTCAACATCGCGTTTGAATTATTCGACCCCACTGTGCTAAGTGCATATCAGACCTTGAACGGAGATTCACCAACATGTGCAGTTGACCGGCTAAATAAGATCAAGTTCGATATCCCATACGGGGCTTGGTTCACGGAATTGGCGGTCTGGTGGGGATGCTTCTTTCTCCTTTGCTTCGTCATTCGCACCCGCGGAAAATGATTCGCTTGCTGGAGGAGCCAGATTACGGGGTGGGACGAGTGGTGCTTGGCTGCCGAGGGAGAAGGCGGCGCTCGTCGACTGGTTGCGGAATGGCTTCTCAAACGCATCTTTTATCCTTCTAACTTTGACTTGGCCAAACCCGGGCAAAGTTTGTAACCTGTCGGAGGTCACCCTGCTAATATCCGCAAAACTCTGCTCCTTGAATGTGAGACGTTGATGAAGGAGCTAGGCAACGAACGTACACCAAGAGACGTGCGCAGTGTTTCAACGTCAGTCTTGTTGACTTTGTTGATGCTTGTAAGCGCAGTGCGCAGCTGGGAATCATACTCTTTGTCGACGCGCTCCTTGATGAGGTCCGGTGGTTTATGTTCGAATTGCTTGAATGTTGCAATGTATTGACCAGCTTCGTCGTTGCTTTCGGGGACGGGTTCAGAGTGAATGACAATTGGTGAAACGGGCGTACCTCCATGTGACAATAACAGTGAGATTGTTGATCAGACACACCTGTGGCGATTGTCCATAGCGGATCACACGAGAATGACAGCACGTTACTTTGGTGAGCTCCCTGATCAGCTCCTGGTGTTCAGTCTAATGGTGGGGTGAACAAAAGCCAGAAGGTCACACAGAACTTTCTTACGACGTCACACATAATAAGGAGTATCCTGAGATTGTATGAGTGTCCAAGCTTCTCGATTCGGGTGTGAATGTACTCGGGATGAAGGCGATGGTACCTCAAACTGATCATCATAATCAGCAACCACCACAAGTGAAAGGAAGAAGGATACCTGAGAAATAATATGCACGTCGTGCGGCCAACCTGGAAATCGGGGATGATGTCGCCAAATTCTTTCCCCACATTACGGATGCATTCGAGGACCGGGTTCAAGCGCTGCAATGATATCAATTAGCCTGTCATTGCGGGTAGTGAGCGAGCTCACCTGGTTTGGATTGATGATAATGTTATTCCCGACGCCGGGTTGTACCACGGGTGGCTTTTCTCTGACGGCGGCGGCCATGCAACAACTTTGTGCCTATCTGTGGCGGTGCCTGGTGTTGTATTTATTGACTGGCATCTCTTCCACTCGCTTCCTGACTCGGGTCATGGATAAACTTCCAACTTACACTCGGCCCACAGTGGTCGAGAGACCTCAAGCCCACAGAAACAGGTCTGCACGCGCCCTCATCCTTTGCGGTGTTGCTGTGGTGGGCTGGCTATGGTCTGCTTCTCGCTACACATTCGTAGCCAAGGATTCTGTCAGGTTACCTTTCCATGCCGAAGAAACACTCCAGAAATGTAGCACGCTCCATGCGCAACCTGGGCCACCCCCTGATTTCGCGCGGAGAACACAATCTGACCGTTTCGTCGATGGTACTCGCCCGACGTTGCTCAAAAACGCGTCAGTGTGGACTGGGGATCCTCTCCAATATGAGATTCATGGTGTAGACATCCTATTGGACAAGGGCATCATAAAGTTCCTAGGACAGGCCTCTGAGGAGACTTTGGCAAACTTTGGCGATCTCCTCACGGTCGACGTGGATGGGAGTTGGGTGACCCCAGGGTAATCTCTTCGTGCCCCTTGAGTATCGCGTCTCTGATACTCTTGCATCGCAGGATAGTTGACATGCATTCTCATCTCGGAGTCGACAGCGTCCCCGAGCTCTCTGGAGCAAGTGACACCAATTCATACAAAGGTCATCTCTTCGTCAAGTTGTATCTGGTGCTGTGCTGACGGTGTTTAGGACCAATCTTGCCGTGGCTCCGAAGCCTGGATGCGCTCAACACACACGACGATGCATATCGACTTTCTATATCCGGGGGTGTTACCACTGCCAATGTTCTACCTGGCTCAGCTAACGCAATCGGTTCAGCTACCTTGAGCTTATTGAATGTCAAGTATACTTATTCGAAATATAGGAGGACAAGCATTTGTTATCAAACTACGCCCCACTGAAGAGCGGTCTCCCTCGTCTATGCTGCTTGAGCCTCCTTACACCATCAATGACACACGCGTCGACCCCAGCTTGCCACCTCGCTGGAGACAGATGAAGTAAGAATTTATCGTGGTGTAGTTGACATCTTTGTTTATCGTTTGCCCGCAGACATGCATGTGGTACGCCTGTCGTGATGAAATTACCTTTTTGATTAATAATTGGTTCTCAAACCATCAGGAGAAAACCCCAGTATGTACACATCTCAAATGCATTGGAAAGCCTGACCTATGATCAATCACCTTATAGGCCGCGTATATGGAAATACCCGCATGGATACCTTCTGGGCGTTCCGCCAAGCGTAAGGATCACGCACACAACCGGAACATTTCGTGACATATTATCTACTAGCTATGACACTGCCCGCAAGATCAAAGAAAGTCAGGATGCCTACTGCGCCAAAGCTTTGGCTGGTGAATGGGACTCCATTGGTGATTTCCCCGAGGACCTTCAGTGGGAGGCGCTTGTCGACGTCCTTAGAGGTCGCGTCAAGGTATTAGTCGCTGCAAAGTTTTCATGGTTCTCGCTAACTCTTGTCTCGGCTTTTCCCAGGTTCATACCCACTGTTATGAAGCAGTCGACCTTGATGACTTTGTTCGAGTACGTTTGACTAGTGATCGGATACTGAAGATGACTTAATTTATTTTCACGTCAGCTTACAAACGAGTTCCAGTTTCCTCTAGCTGCTTTCCACCACGCGCATGAAACATATTTGGTCCCGGGGACTCTCAAGCAAGCCTACAGTGTGTTTTCTTCGTTTCCGCGTACCATTTTTATAGATTGCATTCAGACAACACGCCGGCTGCTGCTCTATTTGCAACCAATGCTCGTTATAAGCGGGAAGCTTACCGAGGCTCAGAGTTCGCCCCACGCATCTTGGCCGAGAACGGTATTGACGTCGTGATGAAGGTGCTGCCAGTGAAAGCTGGTCCTTTGCTTACGTAGTTCAAACTGACATGTTCTCAGAGTGACCATCCTGTGTTAAACTCTCGTTACTTACTTTTTGAGGCCCAACAAGCCTACTTCTATGGCCTTTCTGCTAACCTTGCTCTCTCCGCCGTCACTTCTACTCCCGCCAAAGTTCTTGGCTTAGACCACCGCGTCGGTTCTATCCGTGAAGGTGCGTGTGGCCGAATCCGTTTAGATCCAACTTACTGACCAACATTTTGCACAGGATATGACGCAGGTCAGACGCTCAAGTCACCAAACCTCTTGCATTATTAACCCGACACCCGCAGACGTTGTAATCTGGGATAGCCACCCATTGGCTCTGGGTGCAACTCCCAAGCAAGTCTGGATTGACGGTATCGCTCAGATTGAAAACCCCTACGTTTCGGAGAAGCCCGCTGCATTCCAATCGCTCCCAACTACACCCGATTTTGGGGAGCAGGTAGAAGCGGCCATTGAATATCAGGGACTACCACCTTTGACGCCGAACCGGGCAAAGGCTGATACCATTGTGTTTACCAACGTCAGCAGTGTATATGAAAGGTCCTGGCCTAGTATCCAGGAGGTATTTAGTGCTCGTGATGGTGAACTAGGAGTAGCCGTCGTACGAAAGGGCGAAATTGTATGCTTTGGGTCACGGCATGCTTGCCTCGCATCTACCAGTTCCTTGGATCACGAGTTCGAATCCTTTGACCTGCAAGGAGGTTCAATATCGTGGGTTTCCTTCATCGTCAATCATGGTATTGATCCAAACATTTCTCTCAGTCCTGGCTTGGTCTCCTACGGGTCACCTCTTGGCCTAGAGGAGATCCAAGGCGAGAAGTCTACGCACGACGGCGTAGTGCTCGATCCTCTATCAAGTGACATTCCAAACCTTCTGGCTGGCAATGAGGTCATGTTGGCCGTTGATGGCCTGCAGTTTACGGGGCGCGACACCCTGTCAGTTCTCATTCCCCTATGTTCGGTTTTAGTATACTGAGACTCCAACAACTAGACTCGCTTATCATGCAGGCGTAACGTCGGCAATCACGCCCCCGACATCCCAAGGACTTGTGGCTGGCATGAGTACTGCATTTTCAACGGGTGCAGCACACGCATTAGAGGAAAGCGCTGTCATTCAAGATATAGCTGCTCTGCACGTCAACATTGGTCATTGGGGATCAAGTTCTCCTAGCGTGAGCAGTCAGATTGCTGCCTTGCGCCACTTGTTGCTAGGTGCCGCCGGCGGGACTCCGTTCGACCGTGTTGCCAAGGTAAACTGTAAAGTAATTCTTGATCTTGTCTCGTCTGAATGTAGTCAAGGGAGAGATTCCGTTAGTTGTCCAAGCGGAAAGTGCCGACATTATCGCGACGTTGATCAAGCTCAAGAAGGAGGTTGAGGCCAGTAAAAGTGTTGAAATCAAGCTGACAGTGGCTGGCGCTGCTGAAGCCCATTTACTGGCTAAGAATCTGGGAGAGGCGAATGTCGGGGTCATTGTGACACCATCTAGGCCGTTCCCTGACACGTGGGAGAAGATGAGGATGTAAGTCCCCAATATACTTGATGTTGCAAAACTGACGAAATATCTTCAAGACTTCCTGGTCCACCTTTGACCAAGGACAGCGCAATCACTACCTTGCTTGCACACGGTGTCAAGGTTGGCATTGGTATTCTTGAGCAATGGAGCGCTCGCAACACCCGCTTGGATGCTGCATGGGTCAGTCTTCCAACTTTTTTTCTTCCCACGGCGTATGATTTATCTCCTCTATAGGCTGCCCTCGAAAGTAACGGCCGAATCTCCAAATCTGAGGCACTCGCACTGGCATCAACCAGCTTGGAGGAGCTGCTTGGAGTAAAACCCGCTGTCGCTTTATCGGGAGACTTGGTCGCCACCCTCGGTGGCTCGATTCTTGACCTAGAAGCCAAAGTCGTGGGGATAATCTCTTCACGCAGACGCTCAGTGGAGTGGCTTTGAATACCCCTTTGTAGAAGCAGAAGTGGTAATATACAACAACTAGCAAAAGGAAGCAAGTCACAATCGAAAGAGTGTATGGTGTGCTATGTTTTAGATTTGCCCAGTTGCTGTACATTGTCGCGTATCAGCGGAAGGGCTTTTATCATTGTTTTTATTGGTTTGACTTCATCTACGGGGCATTGGTGGCGCAAATCAGCAAAAAGGTCGGAGACAAAGAAAAGTATGAAATACCAATTTGAAAGACTTGCCCATGTCGTTTGAGAATCTTGGACTCGGGCGCAAAGGCTGGATGTTTAGGATGTACAATGACTAGGGAGTTCTTTCGATACGTAAGTATTTATCGAACGTCGAGGACGAAACAAGGGAATAATACTTTTGAATACCACATCCGGAGGTTCTCAGAATCCTTGGGTATCAGAGGTATCTTTCCCATTCCGACGACCTGAACTACGAGGTTGACGTATCTGATCATATTAGCCCCTGTTACGCATCGTCAGAATAGATGAGGCTCGCTTGCCAAGCCCACGTACGTCTGATATTAATCATGTCCATCAAGGACTGGCAACCCAGACCATGACCAATCAGAATAATGCACGTCGCACTCGACAACCTTCGCAGTGGGGAGTGCGCAAGTCAACGGGATGATGGGAGATGGCGTGCATTTGCTTCACTCACTGGATGTAATTATCCCAAATGTATGCTAGAAGATCTCTGGGTGGATTTTCTGCTGCCTTCGGGCGCTACGAAAGACAAAATGAGTTCGATAGAATCGCATCTCGCAGATCGTACCAGTCCCGTGGGCAGCGCCGAAGCTGAAAATGGCCTAGGAAATAGATTGACGTCGACAAGCGCAAAATTTTCGCTCTTCACCCAAGCAATGAGGTCTTTCGAAAAATCGATCTGTGGGAGAGATTAGTTGAGATAATATAGATGGGAAATGGAAATGCACAAGGTACGAATGTTCCATGTTGACGTCGCACATAGCACTTCCGTCCAATTCTATGCGAAGGTTTCCACTGATAGTTGGAATTAGCGAGACCGCAGACGGCGGAAAATGTACGAACAATTCATGGACGAACATCACAACCGTCTTATTCTCAAGCAAGTCTTCCCTTGAGCAACATCATCAGACGAAAGGTGGTGCATTTACCAGAAAAATACTCACGTGCACATCACCTGCGATCCGTAGCGCTCTTCGTAGGCGGGCATCAACGGAACCTGTAGCATTTGATACCGCGAGTATAAAAAATGCTGCCTGTGTCCTTTGAGAATCTCCGGTATCGAAAAAGTGATTTCGTCCATTTCTGTACAAAAAATAGCAAATGAAATGGGTATCAGGGGTGTGATGTAGATACCTTCGCGAGGTTCACAAGCTTTCGGATTGACGCTCTTCCAATATTTACTCTGCTCGAGTGCGACTTGCCAGACGGTTTCTGTACCGGCCTCCGAGGCCATCATTGGAGGTAGTTCAGGTGGAGCATCTCCAAGCAAGACGCGGGCAACCGCTAGCGCAGAACTTGATATAGAGTCGAGGTTATAACCTCCCTTTTAGCGAGACAAAAACATATTGTCAGAAGGGCGCTCTGGATCTTGGCTGCGGGCACACCTCCAAAGCGACTACCAGTTTACCGCCAGCCAAACTCGCGAGCATATGAGTCATGTGCGCGTAGCCAGTGGGTGAGACGTGGCACTCGCCCAAATCGTCGCCATCCGCTGCATCAAAACCAGCCGAAACTGCGGAGAAAAAGTTTATGTTGTGGATGTGGCAGCAAGAAAGCCCTTCTTGAACATACTGATAACCAATTCAGGCGCAAACTCCAATGCAATTGGCATCACGATTTGCTGAAAAGCATGCATGTAATCAGCATCCGTCATACCTTTCGTAGGCCATGGAATGTTGACAGAACTAGTGTCCGTCAGGAAAACATCGATGTGTCTAGTTGCACAGACATACTAGCCAAGACCTGCACCTTCTCCGCAGGACTCCACACCGCCGAAAGGTCCACAGGGATAAAACTGACCGCGCTCATAGCGATGAATGGAGATGTACAGTACGGTTGGATCATCATTGAAGGCGCGCTGGGTTCCATTGCCTGGCCAAAGTGAGTGGTTCCGAGCAAAAGGCGAAGCGTGGATTTACCGTGGTGCACATCCCTTGGGTAAAAACCGAGTGTCAAGGAAGATATACATGGCATATAACCCATTGGCCTACCAGTCCAGTATCAGTATGCGTTTGATTGGAGTTGACAGTTGAACGACTTTTGCCGCAACGGCGACGTTGTTGAAGAAGCAAAAACCCATGTGCTCATCGGGCTCAGCATGATGCCCTGGAGGTCGCACGATAGCGAGGGTCTTCTTAAGATGACCCTGAGCCACTTTCAAACATGCCTCAATGACGCCGCCGCAACTCAGTTTGGCGGCACGAGTGGTGCCGTCCATGACATAGAGAGATAACGATTCGTAGTAACTTTCCGAGTCAGTAATGTCTTGTGCGGTCATCGCTGGAGAGATGAAGAGACTCGCATTGTAAGTGTCGGGGTGTTGTGAACAAGTCGAAGGAAATCGCAAACTCGAGCGCGTTTCCCGCACTCACATTGAATGGCGAGGACCTTGTCCCAGTGCTCCTCTGTGTGCACAAGAAGTGCCTCGTTGCGGTACACAGGACGAATAGGTATCTGTTTCATTTTCGAGGTCAGGTTGGCACCTCGGATGGCCTGATAGATCCTCGAGATACGATCAGGTTGCTCTGGATGACCGTGAACGGACGCGTGGATGAGCATGTCCATGGAATAGACGTAGCCGACCGTGAACTCTTTTCGCAGTTGGAAAGGCTCGGATTGGGCACGGGGCCTGGGCGGTGGACTTGGTGAACGCTGCACGCGCACTGGAACCCGTTGAGTTTCTTCATCGTCTACGTCCATCGGCGCGCCGTCGAGCTGTGGGCCGTTCATGTCTGTGTCCATGGCCACGCCTTTGTAGCAACAAAAGTGTACACTTGCTAATACAACCCTTATTGAAACTCCGGCTAATTGTTAAGAACTCTCAGGCTGAGCGCCGACAAGTTGCGTGCGGCGATGCTCAGGCGCTAGGTCGCTGGGCATTGCCATAGTGATCGACCAGCTTCGGGCTGTTCGAAAATGTGAGCATCCGCAGACTTTTTCATTGTCACAACTCACACTACCCCTCCTAGCCGTGCCCCGGCCTGAAACATGCATTTCGACCTCAGAGCATGGCTATTCCGTTCTAGCTCGTTCTGTTGCTGTATACCAGTTCGCGCGGGATTCGTGCTCATGTCCATACTCACATTCCTTCTTTCTGGGACGGTATCGGTCATTATATGGTTCGAGATATTCCGTAAGTTGCTGTCTTGGATCGCCAGCTCAGCTTTGACCAAGATGGCCTAGATTCCTATCAGCTTTCCACCAAGGAGCGGGTGGCTTTTATTTTGACCGGGATCGTCGAGAGCCTCTTGTTTCTGGTGTCTATCATTGGGTGCGCACGCTCCACGAGTCTTCACGCGTAGAAGCACTTAGCCAGCCTCATCTTACAGATTCATCGGTGTTGTCGCACGCAAGCAGTTGTTCGTCATGATTTACACATATTTCATCTACGTTCATTTCGTCCTCAATCTCATCGTCGGCATATACTTCCTCGTGACCGTGCGCGCGAGTAATCGCCAACAGTTGGTTGATTACTGTGCGGAGGTGTTTGTGAACACTTCAATGGAGTCGAGTTGCTCCCGCCTCATGAGCGTCTCAACATACGTATTCATAGCGATCGTTGCAGCACTGCTGACCCTGGAATTATGTGAGACTCGTTGTCCCGGTGTTTTCGCGTTTGCTGACCTCTGTACTACTAAGACGGAGTGCTGATCGCAACCCGATATGTGTATCGGCTGCGGATGCAGAAGCGAGACGACCGGTCACGCCGCTTGGGTTACTTCCACGCGCTCTCCAAGCCTGAAACAAGGCATACGCGCCAAGCCAGTGACAACATCGAGTTGCTCCATTCGCAAGAAATTTCCGGCAGTGACCCACAAGACCTCGAAGATGTTGTTCTCGATATACGCCCACGGAGCTATATGCCAGTGTCGGCGTATGACCGTGATTTGCCCCCGGTTCCAGTGCTTGGATCACCGCTATCACCACCTCAGTCCTTGTCGGACACGACCTCTGGCCGACGCATCCGTGCACTACCACCGCGCCCAACCACGGCATCTGCGGTCGTCACACGAGCACCCAACCGTCCACAGGGAGACATTGTTCGGCCAGCAGGGCTACCAAATCCCCATGATCCGGATAGCGAGGATGAGTATCCGTACACCCCGGAGGTATCGACGACGGCGCACT
>JBBPSA010000224.1:0-12856 GCA_038093355.1 Boletus calvinii | reverse complement strand
GTGGTTCGTTGGCGGGCATCAACACGCGGATGGCAGGCGTCATTAGTAAGACCTTTCCCTTGCCCATTCTCACTGCTGACCTACCTCTTTGAAGGCACGATGCCTGGGATCAACAATATATTGGCTATGATCAAGACACGCAGGAGACGGGATGCTATCATCATTGGCGTTGTAATCGCCGTATGCTTACTATCAATTCTTAGCTACATGTCCCGATAGTGAAATACCTACCTGACGAGAGATACATTCATGGTATAGTGCGATTAATGTGATTCCCCTTCTGGAATTCCAGCCAGTTGTGTTCCAGTCGCCTCACAACACCCCAATCCTCCACTCTCAAGTTCTCTACCCATGTCGTCTCAACGGCCCATCTCTTTATTTCAGCAATCACTAGGATCATTTCCCAAGTACGCCTGGCGCACTGCTCAACGGGGTGATAATCAGATTCGGCCAAGATACGACTTGGAGAGCATGCTTCGATGAGTGCTCGGTAGTTGGAAGAACGCCCGTTGATCACGGTTGACAGAGACATGTATACGTTCAAATGGCGATCCTGCGTACAGTGAGAAGCTGTATTGTAAAGTACAACAAATTGCAAAACAAGTACCTCTATCGCTTTCCAAGTTTCTACGCTGAGTCCACAGCTGTGGAGATCGATGCTGATGTGCTGCCACTCGGAGCCATGTTTCTGATGCATTCGACTCAGGAGATCTAGAATAGCTTGATGGGACTTGACGCTATGAATGCTGACATTTCTGCGAAACTCGACCGCGAGATCAATTTGCGGCTCGAGGACGGCTAGTTGGTGCTCGAGAGGGACTACAAACTGAGTCAACTCCCGCGGCACGGCGGCGTATTCGATAGGGACCCGAGCAGCGCGGTCGAGCCCGACCTCTCCCAGCATGGCTTGCGGAAAGGAAGAAAGATTTCTTCGTAATTCCGCGAGGATGTCCGCGAGCGGAATTGGATCCGGGAGGTGAGGAAGCAATTTCTCGAACATCTCCTGGTGCTTGTCTGAAGGCGAGAAGAGTCGCCGATAGTGCTCCTCCTTCGTGGCGCCGGGCAATATCGATATCCAATGCGAGAACCAGGGATGATAGCCTGGTGCCATTCAGCCCAGCTCCGCGTATGATTAGAGAAAGCAGTTGCTGACCGAAACATGGGACTACCTTCTCTGTATACGCATTAGCTAGGTCTCGCACAAGAGACTGGTCAGCCGGTCGGGAAGACATGGCACAGATCGTGATTGCCAGGTTATCCATTGCCTGTGTAGTAACATCCGAGTCCGTGGGGTGACAATGCACATCGACGATATGGCGGAGGACGTCGAGCGGTGGTAGCGGCGGTGGCGATGGCTCTACTTGCATCTTACATAGAGTGAGAAACTGTACACTGGCACTTGGCTTTATTCGATCACTCTTATGTCTGCTATTTCTCGGACTTTTAAGACCGCCATTAGCCTAGCACGACACAAGTCGTCCATCTCGACCATCAACTTTTCAACCTCGCGGCAAATGCAATGCGGATTGGACACATCTCCACCCATTCACCGGTGGATGAAGGATTCGCTGGACCGCAATGTGTTCCGTACATCGCTACATGTACTCGGCGTGCGCGTACCAGTCAATAAGACAACGAGCATATTGAGGTCTGAACTCTTGAAGAGGTGCGTCGCTTCCATGGCCATCTGCGCCAGCCTCATGTACCATCGGTGTGCTCCATTTTCAAGGTATATTCTAGATTTGCCAAAGATCAAGAGTGTTGTCTGGGACCCTTCCGGGAACCAGGGCTGCAGGGTCATTCTATTGAAAGTTCAGGAAGAAGGTGCGAGTGCAAACCGATATTACAAACCCCCGTTGAATATTCCCCTGCAAGCTAGCTGCTCTGCCTCCAGAAGCACGCTTGTTCTTGCAGGAGCAATGCGTTGAATTAATACAACATAAGATTGATCTAGACTATAACTACTGGACTGCAGGTGTGCAAAATGCCTCGCGGTGGATTTCCGACCGACCCTTGCCCTAGATGATATCATTAACTCCATACTTCCTGAGGAGCTCTGTAATGGCTCGCCGACAGGCTTCTCCATTACCGGCCACGTTGGCGAGTGTGTTTATGTATACCACTTACACAAATAACCAATGTCATCAGCGCACATGAACCTCAATCAAGAGTATCTACCATACAAGCATCTGATTGGGCAAATTATCTTGGACGCAAGTCACGATCAATATATTCTAGCCTGAAACTGACGACAGATCCAGAAAAACCCTGGAATCAAGACCGTTGTGAACAAATTAGACAACATTGACACTAAATTTCGCTTCTTCAAAATGGAAGTGCTTGCTGGAGAACCAGATTTAGTTGTCGAACATGTGACTCTCTGCTTCTTGGTTAAATTGCAAGTGGTTTTAACAGCTTTTTGGGCAGCACGAGTCGGATTGTCTGTTTACCTTCGATTTCTCCAAAGTTTACTGGAATTCTCGGCTACACACTGAACACGATCGCCTTGTTCAACTGTTCAAACCCGAGGATGTTGTTGCGGACGTGTTCGCCGGTGTGGGGCCGTTCGCCATCCCTGCTGCAAAAAAAGGTTGTGCTGTTCTTGCAAACGACTTGAACCCGGAGAGCGCGCATTGGCTGACGAAGAACATAAGTGCCAATCATGTATGTCTCCAACTTAACTGAGGCACTAGATACTGACAACAGTCCAGGTCTCCGATCTCGTCCGTTCTAGCTGCGATGATGGTCGCAACTTTATCCAAAACGTCGTGGACCAAGTGCTAGAGAATCCATTCCCTCCTTATAGAGGCCCAAGGTTAAGCAGGATGCAACAAAGACGTCAGCGAGGGAAGGAGTCAAATGACGCAAAGACAGAATCCTCCGCTGCGGCAATTCCGCGACAGCGGAATGAGATCACGCACTTTGTCATGAATCTGCCAGACACAGCGCTGGAATTTTTGGACGCGTTTCGGGGTATTTTAACTCCGAGAGGTGAGACCGGAGGGCGATTGGACGGAGTTTATGCTACCATGCCGATGGTGCATTGCTATTGCTTCACTCGCGAATTAGATCCACACGAGGCTGAGGCAGACATCAGGCAGGTACGTCGGCATGCTGGCTATGTAATATATGCGGTGACACCGGTTTTTTTACTAGAGGGCGGAGGCGAAGATTGGAACCGAGATGGGACGCGAGGTCACGTTCCACAAGGTGCGGTCGGTGGCTCCGAACAAGGATATGTACTGTATCAGCTTCCGGCTCCCTCGCGAGGTAACGATTGGCTGAGCTCCGATCGTTGAGCAGGCCGCGCTGTTTTCGCGCCAATAGCATGTATTGATGGCAGTCCTTCGGTGGTGTGATGCAATGCATGACGCTTATGTAATCCATATTTATCGCCGCACCGGGTCTTCAATGCACAAAATCATTCTGCCAGTAGAACCCAGGAAGCCATTGCAGATCTCCCCAGTGGAACTGCACAAGTACCCGCAACTCAGGCTTTTATTTCCACCTCATAAATATATACCCCTAGACCTCATCACACTAATCCTCTAGAATTGCAGACTGCTCCATGTCGCCCTTCTTTTCCTTTTTGCCTGCCGTTCACTGCGAACAAGACGCACCATCCTCTCTCACCGGGTCAGCTCTCAAGAGTGTTCGGAATGCCGTGGCAATCCCCGAGAACGAGCTCAAACGGTGGAGGCGTGTCTTTGACGCCAACGCAAAAGTGGTGATCAACGGTGAAAAGTGCGTCACACGGTCAATGTGCTCTCACCAGACACTTACCACTAGGGTGCTGCGATATCAGGTTCCTCGACACCGAGAACTTTGTCAATGCCATTGCACCGAGGGGCGACTTGACTAAAATAGACCGTGCACAGTTTGCAATGTTGTTCCGCGTCGCCGACGCCTCGAAGCGGGGCCTTGTCTCATGGGAAGAGTTCACGGTCTTCGAGACACTTTTAAAACGTCCCGATGCTGATTATTGGATCGCTTTTCAATTCTTTGACGTGTGAGTCGTATTGAAAAACGTACCACCACCTAAATCTAATTCCACTTCCTTGACAAAGAGACAACTCTGGGACGATAACTTTTGACGAGTTAAAGAATGTATTTACAGCCAATGTTGGCTCGTCTTCCATTCCTTTTAACTTTGACAGGTCAGTCGGCCGCCTTTGTGTGAGAATGTATTTTTGGTTGACACGCATCTCGCAGTGATTGGGTTAAGTTGTACCTCGGGAAGAAAAATGGAACACACGTGCTCGGATGTAAGTAACCCTCAGATTCCCATCTTCCGTCATTGAGTGCGACCGTTTGCAGACAATGAGTTCACTCAACTAATGAAAGGGCTCCAAGGAGAACGCCTCCGTCAAGCTTTCAAATATCTAGACGCGGACCAGGACGGTTTTATCAAACCAGATCAATTCAAGCAAATTATTCTGGTGCGTGCACCCACTGTCAATAATGGCAGCGGAAACCCATATCACCATTAGGAGATTGCGGGACACAAATTATCGGATGCGGTAGTAGAACGCTTGCCTACGCTATGCACGCTCACTCCAGGAGGACGTATAACATATTCAGAAGTGGTAGCATTCCACAATATCGTTCGGGGTGGGTGTCATCGATGTATATTCGCAGAAAACACTGACATCGACGAATGGGGATATCAGAAATGGATATGGTCGAACGGTACGTGATAAAATTTAAACAGAGGGTAATGGTTGACGAAATTTCATCCAGCATCATACGCGAGGCGACTGCGAAGTCCAAGGATGGTCGAATAGATCAATCTGACTTTCTTAATCACTCCGCTGCAAGGTCGCGTTATTCGCTCTTCACGCCCATGGAAGCCTCTATCATCTTCCACTTTGCTGGAAGGGGAAACGGCGACAAAAGGCTAGCTTTGGTTGACTTTGCACAGCTGCTGGATCCTCGCTGGAGGGCCCCGCGTGAGGAATATGAGGGCAAGACTGCGACATCTAATGCCTCTTTCTTGAATATGCTTTTGCAGTCCACATACAATTTTGTTCAAGGAGGTCAGCGCTGATAGAGAATGTATGTGAATGTTACTGAGCAGGCTACAGGAATTGCTGGCGCATTTGGAGCAACTATCGTGTATCCCATTGACTTGGGTGAGTAAGCTTATCCGTTCAGGCATGCAACTGAATGTACTGAAGTATGGATCCTCAGTGAAGGTTTGTGTCATGTCGATATTCTGTCATGGTGACTTTTTGATTTGGAGTCGTGTTTGTTAGACCCGGTAGGACTCTTTGACCCCTGTGCATCGCTTTCGATTGACGGCTGGTGGAATTTAGTATACAGAACCAACGGAGCACAGTTGTCGGTCAAATGCTGTACAAGAATAGTATAGACTGTGCCCAGAAGATCCTTCGCAATGAAGGATTTCTCGGATTCTACCGCGGTCTTGGCCCTCAATTGATTGTGCAGAAGCTCATTCCGTTACAATGAACACTGCTGACATCAATCATAGGGTGTTGCTCCAGAAAAAGCTATCAAGTTGACCATTAATGACCTCGTACGTGGGCGGGCGATGGACCCTGAAACTGGTCGAATCAAGCTAGAGTGGGAGCTAATCGCTGGTGGTACTGCGGGTGGTTGCCAAGTTGTATGTACAGGTCTTCATTCGCGTGACTCTACTAACCCGACTAGGTCTTCACAAATCCCCTGGAAATTGTGTATGCCCCCGAATCGGTCCTCTGAATGACTGTTGACGGGTTTCTTGTTCAGGAAAATCCGATTACAGATCCAAGGCGAAGCTGCCAAGTTAGAAGGGGCCGCCCCAAAAGGTGCTGTGCACATCGTTCGGCAATTGGGCCTTGTAGGTTTATATCGGGGGGCAAGCGCATGTTTACTTCGTGATATCCCGTTCTCCGCGTTATACTTCCCTGCCTATTCACATCTCAAGAAAGACGTTTTCCAAGAGGGGTACAACGGAAAACAACTCAATTTCTTTGAGACACTTGGTTCAGCTGCCATCGCGTAAGTCCTTGTACATGATAGTGTGATTTTCTCGATCTGAAGAACATCTCCGCAGGGGTATGCCAGCGGCCTATTTGACGACTCCTGCAGGTCAATTCGTTGTATTTCACTTTGAATTTTTGCTGACGAACCAGTAGACGTGGTGAAGACCCGCCTCCAAGTAGAGGCTCGCAAAGGCGAGTCTCACTATAAGGGTGTAACAGATGCGTTTGTGAAAATATGTGAGCTTGGCATCCATCTTCCAAGTCGAACTTGACTGAATACTACCTAGATCGAGAAGAGGGCTTCAGAGCACTATTCAAGGGTGGCCCAGCACGCATCCTTCGAAGTAGCCCTCAGTTTGGCTTCACACTGCTTGCATATGAATATCTGCACAAGGTATGCGAATCTCGCGCCTTTGGACACGTACATTTGATTGAACAAACCAATTTCACAGTACTTGCCAGTAAGTAGGCTATGTCGAAAATTTGTTGATGCTGACGCCACTTTGCGCGTCCAGTACCCGTTGGAAGATAAACCACCCCAAGTACAGACAGCACTTACTTCACGGCAAGAGGACATGTCAAGGATCCGCGCCCGGAACGCCTTGAAGATTTTGCTTGATGTCCATGGCGACTTCGGGCGCCGTGCCGCTAACTTCACTCCTCCTCTTGCCCGCCCTTCATCCAAATTGGCATGATGTCTGACAGGCATCCGAACGATCTTCAACACGTTTACCCGTCGTGCTACTTTCTTTGTACTTATCCACCATCCTAATTATTTAGAAGCAAAGACGGTGGTACTAGAGATTGCATCATCTTACGGATCTATCCGCGCCAACAGCTTACATACTAGTAAGTAGTGACACTTGAAGCCAGATCTTGCTTTCGTTTCCTCGTCTTTTGTTGGCAATGCCCTTGCGTGAAGTCCAGCCCAACAACGCTGCATCACTGCAGGGTGAAGGCGAACGGTTTCTCATCTTCTTCTCTTCAAGGCTACCAGAAAGCAATTTGCTTTGGTGTCCCGTGGGTTGATAATTGGCATGTGACTTTTCTGCAGCTTTGGCTGAGGCCTGGACAGGATTGTCTTGCTGTGGAAGATTTGATCAGAAACACCTTCAGTTATGAGCGAGGACCGTCTGCCGTTTTGGTCTACGTCGGCCAGAAATCAGAGTAGGTGTTGGGATCTGATATATGAGTTTTTGCGCAGTCTTATCGGTGAGGACAGATGGAAGACACCCGACAATATCTTCCGCAAAGAGCCATGGGAAGTTGAAGCTATCCCAACAATTATCAAGTTGGACGAAGTACGTCATGCATTGTCTTTGGCGTTCCGCGATAACGTCTCGCGATGTAGGCAGGAAAGGAGATTGGGCGTCTAGTTGACGGACAGAACTCGATATCGGAGGAGCTACTCTCGTTCGTTCAGTAGTCGTTAATTCCATCCTGTGGCCACAGGCTGTATCAGCTTATGCTATATGGACAGAAATTTTCAGAGTTCGCTGGCGGCTCCGACTGTCACAGACTCAGTTTGTTTTTGTTTCGCATGGACTTGGCATGGACCCTGATTTTCTGATTCGGATAACGAGCAAAGTAGTGCCTCAGCGCCCATCAGATTCGACGGCTTGCCTCATCATAGACCAGGCTGGTTGCCAGCCTACCATCAGATTCCCTGGTGCTGTCACGGTGTCCAGAAGCATCGTTTCCTATACAGCTACTCGTCCTCTATGTCCTAAATGCCGGCCGCATGAATTCCCTTCGCCACAGACACTCGGTTGAGTGCCGTTGCTCTTCTTCGCTGTAGGTTTTCCGGAGCGAAGAGATGTGGGTCAATTACAATCCAAGCGATGTTGCTGGCGAAGCCGGAGCCCACTCCTTCCCCATGCAGCGCAATGGTTTCAAGCTGGGCGAATTAGTGCCGCCGCGTTCAAACTAGGTTCTCAGGATCCACCCTGCGGTCACAACATGGCTCCTTCGAATATTCTATGACCCGTGAAGGCGGTATTGGCGGCATGGCCTACAGTTGCCATCCTCTGCATCAACCTTTCATTCTACTTGGTGCTTCCATGCTGACTTCCACAGGAGTCCACAGCAAAACATAGGAATGGAGAACCAATATAAAAATGAACATAAAAATCTAACGTTTCCCTACTTCATTTCGCAGCTCTTAGCCATTCAACCCGATTCTCAGCATGCCCGGCCTC
This sequence comes from Boletus calvinii, assembly GCA_038093355.1. Lineage (NCBI taxonomy): Eukaryota > Fungi > Basidiomycota > Agaricomycetes > Boletales > Boletaceae > Boletus > Boletus calvinii. The sequence goes on along the minus strand of JBBPSA010000224.1, from coordinate 4,674 downwards.
AACATCCAGTCTTCATCCGAAATCCGCGTTCTCGAGCATTTCTCTGCTGAAGCATTTCTCACCGTCTCTTATCCAACGCTTTGCAAGCATGAGCGCTCTTCCAATATTATACTGGCTCACGCACTCAAGAAGATCAGTGCAGAAGCAGCATTGACGAGCTGCCAGTTCGTTGCGCAGTCTGAAATAACGCTCGACGCACCATCAAGTGACGAACTCAGCGACTCGTTATGGCTGACCGTTTGGTCAACATCTCCGCAGGGCATTGTAGAGCTGGAACTAGTTTTGGCTTGTCATCAGGCGGGACCACATGAATTACCCGTCTTCCTATGGGCAGCGCAGCTCAGGATGTTATCTTCATCTCAATGGTTGGCACCTCGCGTGGCAGCCCTCGCCGATCGCTTAGCGTCACGCGTTTCTGCGACGCGCGTCTTCTCGGTGTTTGGTATGACCACCCTCGTGAAGGCCTTCAGCAAGTACTGGACAAGCCTTACTGGCTTCCAAATGGAGCCCAAACCATTCTATTCCGCATACCTCACCTATTGCACCAAAGAAACACTCGTCGACTCAAAGGTCAATCTGCCACTCGGGCATTTTATCCGACGCGGAAGGATCTCGGATATCGAAGATATTGCTCGCCTTGGCAAGGATTTCGCAGATGATTCGGTATGTAACGATCGTGTATCTTATCGCATGTCCGATCCATCCTCATGTGACACTGCTTAGATATATTTCCCCCTGACCACCGAGCTTGCACGTGCGGAAGCACAAGAACTCGTGTCCAAAGGTCAAATTTGGCTATACGAAGTATCAGGTGCAATTGGGGCTATTTGTGCGGTTACGCGGTCATCCGTGAGGGTCTCGGCAATTACGAAAGTTTACACCTGCGCAAATTGGAGGCGTCAAGGCTTTGCTGAGCATTTGGTTCGCAGTGTAACTCGTCGGTAGGCACATCTAGTCCTATCTCCATATTCTTTCTCTTCATACACTTACACAGACTACTGGACTGCGGTAAAGAAAGTGTTGTCTTGTACGTCGGGCATGAAAATAGTGCCCGCCGTGTCTACCATCGGGTCGGATTTGTCGGGCTTTCTGGGAAGCCCGAGGAGCGGCCCGAAGATGTGGAGGATGCCTTGGAACTTGGTTTCATCGGTACAAACCGTGGTCATTGGTGAATTCTGGTGGTTGATTCCTAGACGGATCCCTTTTTTATTTGTGCTTATCGCATTGACATTGCGCACACGGACTATCATTCTCGTCAATATTTCGCTTCCTAGCGCAATACTTTCGCATGTAGCTTAGAGGCGAAAGGCTCGCAGGCATCGAGCATGCATATTTTCTCTCATTATTACAAGAGTCTAAACTTCGACAGTACATCGAGTAAAGTCGCCAGATTTACCACCACTCTTATGTGATACAAAAATGTCACCTATCACCATCTCCTTGCCAGCGACAGCCTTGAGCATATCCCAAACCGTAAGCAGGCCGATGGATACAGCAGTCAATGCTTCCATTTCAACCCCAGTTTTGCCTTCACAGGAAACCGTAACTGTGCATCGGATTCTGTGTGATAAGGAATCATAACGTCGACTGTCTTGGATGTCTACCATTTCGGGGGTCAATGTAGTCGAGATGTTAGAAAGCTGCAGAGGGTGACACAAGGGGATTAGTTCTGAAGTTCGCTTGCATCCCATTGTCGCTGCGAGCTGCGCCACAGTGAGGGCGTCACCCTTATTAGTGGCCTTGGATCGTAGTTTATCCACTGACGGGTTGCTTTCTGAATTGGGTGAAGTTCCGGTAACCAGTTCATAAGCGATTGAAGGGATGTAGATAAAACCTGTCGCTGTAGCGGTACGCTTCGTCGAATCCTTGTCGCCAACATCGACCATGGACGGGCGACCATCAGAATTTAGGTGAGTTAACCTAGGCGTGGGATTGGTTGAATGACTCTGCCAACGTCGTTCGACTCGAGCTACTGCGCGAGAGCTAGCCGCAACGGGTACGAGATTCCTGAGCCGCAATGGGAAGGGGCGCACCAATGACTGCTGGAGTCCTGTGTAAATACAAGCATTGATCAGGAAGGATGCTGCTAGCTATATGCCTACGAGGTTTCAAGAGGAAAGTAGCTAACCTCCTATCAAGATCATTGGTCGATTCGATAGAACATCAATGCCCTCCATTCCTGCATGCTTCTCTTTCTTCCCAATAACGGCGGACCCAATAATCTGGAGCAGATCTTCATCCGTTGCACCGCTTCGAACTGCGTCGCGAAGAGAGATCTCCTTGGCATCGAATAAACAAACCTGATGGTTACGGCGAGTCAGGGAGGGCGCTTAATCACGATGTAGAAATACCCTTGCCTTTATTTGGCCGTCGGCAGTCAGTCGCAGACGGTTGCAAGACGAACAAAAGTGGTCGGACATACTGCTAATGAAACCAATATTGCCCGCATATCCTGGTATTTGCCAGGAACGAGCGGTGTCATTAAGCTCATCGGGTGCGCGCGCAATGGTAGGGTGTCGGTGTTTGATTGAGTCCAACAATTGCGAGGACGGCACCATTTTAGCTTTGTCCCACTTGTTACCTTGTAGACCAAACACGTCAACTTATAAGAGAACAGAGGAGACTACTCGAACGGTTACCTGCGAAAGGCATGAATTCGATGAAGCGAACGGAAAGCCTCTTGTCCTTTGTTAATTCGACAAAGTCTAGGACCTCGGTATCGTTGAGTCCTTTGACGATGACAACGTTTAACTTGACAGACTGCAAGCCAGAAAAAGACAAAGCGAGATCCAAGGCACGCAAGACGGCATCATGGCCGGGGCGGCGTGTCATGATTTCAAACTTGAATGGATCTAGCGTATCAAGGCTGGGTGACTAAGCCTGGTATTTACTTGAAGGGGTAGGGAGGAGACAAACCTCAAGTTGAGGTGGGTAAGGCCCTTGCGCACCAAGTCGGACAATCGACGATGCAGAGCAAGCCCATTGCTGGTCATTGCGATTGAATCGAGACCAAATGGGCGCAGTTCATTGAGCCGTGCTAAAGTCAGCGTTGGATGACGGCCGATGCAAGACAACGAAAGATGTCACCTATGATATTGTCAAGACCCCTTCTGACCGTCGGCTCACCACCAGTCAAACGTATTTTGCGGACACCACTCTTGACAAAAAGAGAGGCAAGACGGATGACTTCGTCGTCCGTGAGAATGTGCTCTCGGGGAGAGAGCTCCACGCCCTCACTGGGCATGCAGTAGAAACCTGATGACTCAGTGAACGCGGAGCTCGGACCGACGAGAGGTGGACATACATCTTAGATTGCATCGTTCAGTAAGTGATATACGGAGGTAGTCATGTCTGCGATTGAAGGAATCGAGCAGAGCAGGTGAGAAGGGCTTCTGCGCATCAATATGTGCAATTCTGCCCTGGCCGATATGTTGGGAGGGGTATGTCAAGGAGTAAAGGACAGCTCATACCTGTACCTGTGCTCGAATGGTAGACAGCGGGCGCGCTAGAGTGGGACATAAGTTGGTGCGGATGCGATTCATGGCACAATGCGGACTGTCGGACCGTGGATTGCTCTGCGTGACAGGCGTGTGCGTGTAACGCGCCTGTGACAGGTTCCGTGACATAACTCGAGGACGCGTCACGGCCACTGACGCGTCGATCTATCATCTCACTGCAAGCAGCCATGGCAAGTACCTTGATCCTCGTCGTCTGTCGCGTTTTACACCCTCTCAGTCCGCTTTAGAACATAACGGTGGCTCCGTCATCGCCATGGTTGGCAAGGATTGTGTCGCCATCGCCTCCGACCTACGCTTGGGCACCCAAGCTTTGGGCATTTCATCCAACTTCCAGAGGGTACTTGTCTAACAATTCATCCAGCCTGCAAACCGCTCACAATTTTCCAGGTCTTTCCGGTGACTGACAGATTGTATGTCGGCCTCCCCGGGCTGGGTACCGACGTCACCACACTGTAAGTCACTAATCTGGTTCGCATTGCCCCATCTCAGACATCGTAGATATGAGCGCTTCCGTTATCGCGTCAACATGTACACTATCAAAGAGGAACGAGAGATCCAACCCGAGACGTTCACCCACATGGTCTCCTCTACTCTATATGAGCACCGCTTTGGTCCATACTTTATCGAACCCGTCATCGCCGGTCTTTCAAAGTCCCCCACAGGCGCATTCAAGCCATTCATCGCTGCAACGGATCTTATCGGTTGCATAAATTTCGCCAAAGATTTCGTCGTTGCTGGGATTGCTAGTTCAAAACTGTTTGGTGTTGCAGAGGGCCTTTGGGAACCTGACTTGGAACCAGAGGATCTTTTCGAAACTATTTCACAGACTTTGCTAAACGCAGTCGATCGAGATGCATTTTCCGGCTGGGGTGCAGTTGTACATATTATGTAAGGGTTTTTTACCTTTTATCAGATTATGCTCCTGCCTGACCCCCTCCATTCAGTACCAAAGACCAGGTCATATCGCGCACACTCAAGGCCAGAATGGACTGAGTCAACTCTGTACTTTTGTTGTAGACAACTCGCCTCGCTTTTATAATCTTGAAACCAAGTCCACTTTCGCGACTCCGCTGGCAATTGAACCGAATCAGTCACTAGTTTCTTTCCGCACTACGCAGTGGGGTAACTCCTTGCAGTGATGAGAATTGTTATCACT
>JBBPSA010000223.1:0-12857 GCA_038093355.1 Boletus calvinii | reverse complement strand
TCACCAAGTTCCATCACGCCCCTCAGTCTTTCATACTCTTCTAAGGTTCGGGCTTCCCTCAGAGATTCTTTGGTGTATTTTGCTATGAAGGCTTGGGAGAGTCTCGCTGGTTGCTTGCAGCCAAGTTATACTGGTCAAGCGTACTCAAGGTCCAGTCGAAGTGCACATGGCTCTGGCATCTGGGCCGCCCGAATGACCGCCCAAGTCCCCACTGCGCCTCGTTACGCCCAACTTCCAGTCATCCCTCTGAGCAGGAAGAAGAAGTTTCTGGTTCCATGTTACAGTTCTCGCTGGCGCTTCCACTCACCTTTCCTCCCCAAAATTTATCCTTCTGCCTATTCCACGAAAACGGACCCCTTCATCTCTCCGCCCCATCCATCTGTTCCCATATCGCCCCCGCATGCAATTCCATCTAGGGTCTCAGCCATCTCCCGCGGATTGCGTCCTCGGGCATCTCAAGTTAGGCGCGTCGGTAACTTGACGATGCAACCGACCGACATCCAAGAACAAGAGGCCGGCGTTGTGGAGACGATGGATGGTTTGTGGGGCCTTCCGTGACTGGGTTTCTCCCTTCGTAACCGCCTCCAGTTCTATGCATATTTGGGATGTGCGAATGAGGGGCCTCGGTCACCCTCCCACGCAGGTTCTACTCTACATCTAGACATTCCACTCAAGTCGCATGCTTTTGCTCCTGTCAGCCTTTGTTCGTCTATCTATATGGGTTCTCTCAGCTGGACAGCTTTCGAAGTCGGTGTATATGTGGTGAATTGACCGCCCCATCTTGTATTGTCCGGGCAGGTAGGTCGTTCCCGCCGGATAGCGTTAGATTGAGCTGGCTCCATCTTCTTTTTCTCCTTGTTCTTACACGTTATTCTGGTTGTAGCTTGCACATCCCATCACGACATGCGACCCGGTCAGACCCCCTTTTGCGCCATCTGTGTAATCTATTCATCGTATCACTTCAAAAACAGCCCCTCAGTCTATCGCCATCTCATCTTTACTGTGCACTATGCCGAAGGAAACAGATCGTGGGTATATTTGATCTCATTCCTTTGTTCGATTAATTTCTCATGGACTGCCTAGAGTTTGACAATCTCTCGACTACTAGTAGCAGGTGACTATCTCGGAAGGATCCAACGTTGCCTTTCACTGTCTCACTGATCTGCTGTGTCTGCCCTTTGGGGTGTGGCGATCAGTATTTTGGTTGCTTTCTGATGGTCCATGGCTGCTGTTCCGTTGAACCTATCGGTGATTTCGTACCCCACCTCGTTCATGCTAAAATATGCTCTACTTTTCTCTTTATTTACTACACTATTCTCATCCTCCTCGGCTGTATCCAAGGAAACGCCACAAGCTCGCCATGGAAGAAGGTGGTTGGTCAATACAGCCAAGAGGGGAGGAAACCCAACTTGTGATGGCGTTGGAAGTCGGACGTTGGCATTGATTATCGCATGGACGAAAGGACGCATCTCGATGTGTTTGAATTCAAACGCGATCCTTTTCGTGATGTCATCAAAGACGCCGTCCCAGTGTTAACCCTGGTCCGGGATGGAGAGCGCGCTGAAGGATGCCCTCTGTCGATGAGGGCGGGATCTTGGCATAACTCCGTTGTCTCGATAATCTATCATTCCGACTTGGGCTCTCTTAGACCAACGTCGGAAAGGTACTCTTGGATCAGTCATGTCAGACTCTTACCTCGGACTACTTCACGACCTCCTACTCCGGCGTCTATCTGATCCTCGGGCTTATACCGAAAGTGCGGCAGTACCCTCGGATTCACTTCTCCGCAGGCAATGTTGGCCCCTTGATATCACGATCCAGATCTCCGTTGATAACAGTAACAAGTGGTTCTCCACATTACTTCCGCAGCTCTCCCATTGATGTAAGGTGGCTGTGGATCATCGATGATGTTCCATAGCGTTGGCAAGGGAGACTGCTAATTTTCGTCATCTATCACATTTCGGCTACCGGCAGACCGCTAATCCATCTTTTTACGGGAAGCTTGCTGCCAGTGGGGATTGCTTGCACAGGCGTTTTACGATGCGATACTTCCTCCGTCTTTGAGTTCAGGTCAGTATGCACGACGAGCTGGGTTGGATACATGCTGACGCACAAGAGTGGGTAGCAAAGATATAATACCCCTTTCAAAGTTTGGGCGGAGAACAAGCGGTGATCATCAAACAACGCCAATGTTTAAACGAGCGAGCCACACCGCCTTCCCCAATTCTACGGCTCCATCCCATCGCGTTATTTTTGAACGTGGGAGGATCGTTCCAGAGAGATCCTGAAACGAATAGTTAAATTACCAGTAAGTAACCACCCTGTCGAAGCCGGACCACTCCCAACTTCTACTCTATTCTCACTGAGTCCCTGTTTGCCGTCCACTAGTCAACCATATTCAGGCATCCCCGTGCCTATCATGTCTTCCGACTTACAGTCTGCGTTGGAGATTATTTGGTTGAATAACTGTGTATCCCGTACGGCTATTCGTGCCTTTGGTCAATGATTGATCTCATAGATCAACACAGTTGCACTTATTACTGCTGTTGGACATGATTATGGTGAGTGATTCTTCTGTGCATGTTGCCCTTCTCGAACTGAATGACAATTGTGACCCTACAACTTCAGTCCTCACCTTTTCAAGAGAGGTAAGTTATTTGTTCTCTGTGTCTTGATTGTGAGCCAACAATATTTAAAGGTAGAATATATTTGGGTAAGGAGTAACAGTTATCAAGCAAGCATCAGGTTCATTATAGTGTTACAGTATAGACCCTGGACCTGGGTCTCTACAATATTTGTCCTGGTATGTACCAGGGCTTAGAGGACACTTGACTGCATATGTTCCAATTTGACCATTCGTGAATTCAACAGGTCCGATATGCTAGTCTTTGTTGGGTGTAGGTCTATTATTGCTATAATATATCTTGAATTATGCAGCTAACAATGTATATGTGCTCAAGTCTTAGTGGAATTGGTATGTCAGAGAAGTTCACAGTTTAATCAAACTGATTAGATACAAATACAGTTAGCACCACCTTTATGCCTGGTCCTGTGAAAGTGAGCTTTTTCTTCTTTGCATCTTCTCTGTTATTAATGATTGTCTTTTGGTAGTTGTATGCATCTTCATTCTTATTGAAAACTTCATTGATAATGGTTTCATAGGTGTAAGCACATTGATTTATCACTATTCCCAGTGACAGCATGATGCATGAATATTATAAAGGTACTGCAATCTTTCTGGCATCTATCTGGTTGTTTCCAATATTTGTTGCTGGTGCAGATTGTAAGTTACTAGATTTCTTGGATCCATTCCCACTGATTACACTTTCAAATCATAGTGGTAATGATCCTCCGGGTGTATGCAATGTGGAATAGATCCAAAAGCATCCTTTACATCCTCTTATTGATTTATGTGCCACAGGTCATAGTTTCCTTTGTTCTCATAGGTATCTACAACAATCCCAATACCCACTTTTCAGGTATGTCTCAAACTAAACTGCAAGCTAAGCACCCATGCAGGTGTTCCTTCCTATTCTAACACCCTCTCCAGTCACAGTTGTCCAGATTATTGATGATACATTTTGCAATGGTTCGAACATCAATACCCCACCACTAGTTCATTTGTATGTCACAATCCTGAGATTCGTCCTTGCTGTTGCACTATTACTTCTTGCTGTCATCCAAACCTCGAAGCAGTCAATTCGGATGTACAAGGCAACTAAGCAGTGGGAGCCTAACAAGTACATGCAACAACTTGTGAAAGATGGTATCTTTTATTTCCTAGTGTATGTCCATTTTTCCTTCTCTTTCATTTCCATTCATTTCCGTCTCCCATTCATCTTGATCTCGAGTACCACTGAGTATTTTTCCTTGAACCTTTAGGAACATGCTTTGTAACACCACTATTATCATCCAAAATGGACCTACAATAAACAGCACTGTGGGGCTCTTCCTAACCTTGGTTACGGGTGTATCTATATGCCCCATAATGCCTCGGTTCATCATCAGCGTGCGAGAGTTGTATGACCGCGACCTTCGTGGTCACTGGCAGGGGATCGACACCGGATTCGGGGTCTTGTCGCAACCCATGGCTAGTCAAACCATAGCTGTGTCCGCAATTGCCTTTGCGGATGTCGCCCCGGAGCAAGAGCAAGGTCAGGTGGTGGAAGGTGGCGCGGACGATTCGGAGGCGATTCAACTCGAAGCGCGGGGAGATCGAGACGGTATTTATCACGTTTAAGCAGGGGGGTTGTGTAGGAAGCGAGAAAGGATGGCAGCACTCTGAACGGAGAATCGGATATTTATTTTACCTATGCCTATGTCTCTGAATCATCTTCTGCGCTCGGTGTACAATATATATATAAATTTCTCATGGGAACCTTTGCTCTCGTCCAATACGGTTTAATTCTGGCCCTCGTTTGCATTGCTTTTGGATACTACCGCGAGTACGCTACATCCAGAGGCTACTATCGCAGAGGAGGAGTGTGAGTGTCACGACCTCAGGTCGTGGAGGCACGAACTCTGGTCTTCGGGCGTCATGCGCGCCACTCATCCATGGGTCCATATACTTGAAGTCCAGTGCATTCGTCATGCTATAGACAAGGTTGGCTTTCGAGGCGGGTCAACGGAGCTTTGAACAGGCTGCAGCGTTAAAGTAACGCCCAAACTCGAGGAGTGAGTGCCGTTGGCACGCTGTCCCCCAAGCAGGACTGTAACGCAGACGTAGAAGTGGTGGTTGATGATCTCGATGAGTCCGCGGCGCCGCAAGGTCAACTTGAAATTTGCTCCCACTGAGTGTACTACGTACCGTACCAAGGTCTTCCTCGAGATCAATTCTCGATTCGGATGTCCGACGCGTGGCGGTGAGGACCAATCTCGTCGGAGTGACCCATGGGGACGTTGAGGGAAGCTGAGGTCGATTCGGTGGCTTCCATGATGAAACGGTGTGGCTTCAGTTACGGTGACACCATCCGGTCTAGTGTTCGACCAAGTCTGTTCCATCGCAACTGTTGGCACTTTTCGCTTTCCCATTCCTATCGATCTTTGAGGCGCCTTTGACCGAGGTCCGAGTGTGAGAGTTCAGGTCAGTGCTAGTTGAATCCTGATGTAGAGGAAATAAGTATAGGGTACGACATCCCAAGTAGAATGGTGACTAGAAAAAGCCTTTCGGAGCATGGTGGTGAAAACTCATGAGCAAGTAATTCTGTAAGGGTCTTGGGTTGCGAGCTTGGACTCGGAACATATTTGTAAGTGCACCTCTTTTCAACGGAATCTTGTTCTCTGACCACCTATTTGCCTTGTCCTACAGCTTCAAGCTACCGTGGAGTTGGATGAAGAGAATCTCGGTCAACTAGCTCTTTCTAGAAGAATGCAGGGAAAAACTGATACCGCCGCCGTGAATAGCACGTCGACATTCGAGACGGTTCTTGGATTATTCCATTCATCTGACTTGACGAGTATGGAATTACGAACAGTAGGCGTTGATTCCGATCACTCTACAGACATTTCTTCGCAGACATTGCTACTTCAAGTTCATTTACCAAATATTATAAGAAAGCACGACCACGACAAAAGTAGCCTGGGCTAACGAGATCATACCTTACACCGCAGGGACCCCCGACCGCCTCTGCACAACAGGGATGACAAAAGTAAACCAGGTATCCTTGGGCTCAGAAGCCTGCGTGAGCGGCGATCCACGCTGCTTCGCCGCGCGCCCATCTTCATCTATCCAGGATCGCATGTTCTCAGTGGAAAAGGGTGGCGGTTGCACGATGTCGGCCAAGTCAATAGGCTGAGTCGCGAAGAAAATCTTCAGGTAGCCAACGTCAACATCCTGACCCTTCTCCAATGAATAGGTAAACGGTGCTGTTCCTGCCGCCCCATATCCAATCATGAATGCGGCATTCTGCTCCAGCGGCGCTTTGGGGGTGCCAGCGCTAGGCTGTGTGTAGTATCGGGCTAACGGATATCAGCGCGTGCAGACCGAACGATTCAACGAATGCACCCCACCTATACTCAAACTGCTGTTATTGAACAAGAACGCGTTCAGGTATAGGTCCCGCGTTGTCTTGTTCGTGATTTTAATCCCGTACATCGCATCCGGATCCACCACAAAATCGATGACATCCGAGGTTTCCGCGTTTGGATCCATCCTACAGGAACTTGGTCCGTCGGGAATGAGGAGTGGTATTCCATATTCATCGTATTCACTCTCCGACTCCTGTAGCAAGTAAAAATCGACTGTCACCCCACCCTTGGTATCAATAAGATTGTTTTCCTTTGTGAGATCAAGGTACCAGTAGTAGTGCGCGGCAGCACTTAGGGCATGAGTAAGGCGTTCGGGCGCAATCTTGAAGAAGAGGTCAGCCAGATCAAACCGTTTCAAGCGTTGATCCAGGACCTTGAGAACGACCAGATCGTTCTCTATTGCTACTTCCAACTTCGCCTCTTTTGCTTCTTCTACAAGCCGGAAGTTGGGGGCGTTCGTGCCATTGATACCCATACGTCGACTGATCTCCTCGAGGACAGAAGAAAGGTTTCCTCCCGGAGTCAGGTAGAGTGGTAAGTTGCCAACACGGGTCAGCTTTGCGAACGAATCATCTGTGAGCTGCAGGGATGTGGTAACCGTGGTCTGGAAGTCCTCGATCGTAGCACCGTCGTGGACAATCACAACGCCCAGACTTCGTTTATCGATGTTATACAAGGTGAACTCGACCCCATACGTGACGCCATGCGCCAAGCCGGCTCCGATGATATGTCTACCCCCATCTTTAATGCGGACAGAGTAGTGAACCTGCCTGCCAGCAGGTACCCTCGGATCAAATATGATACGATGCTGGTTGACTCCTTCGCAGTGAGGATTCTGCCTGGAGGATTGAATGTGGTCAGTGTCACATTCACTGTAGAGACTAGAATTATCATACTTGCTGAGGTGGATGTGCTCGAGAACTTCATTATACGTGATGTCGTCGATAGCGCAATCTTTGAGAGTTTGTAAAATCGCAGTGGTGAACTGACCGCGCCCTTCGTACTCATAAGCGAGCTCGTTTTCCCCACAGGCGGCCAAAAGGACGTGCGATTGGAGACCACGATGGGCGAATTTGGGGTGAATTTTCCCAGCCCGACCCCCCCAGACGTCTCGATCGAGGTCTTCGGGAATGGTATAATCAAGCTTGAGAGTGCGAGATACATATCCGTCGTTGTCACCTCCGAGTCTAGTCCCCGAAGCGGAATGACAACAATCAAAGATGACACTCTAAATATCATGGTCAGTAGACGAGGAAGTGGGGCGTGTTTATCACCTACAATATTATCACCTTTCTCTTTGGCAATACCCTCGATCAAGGAGCCAACAGTGCGATCAGGAATCGGGGGGATATTAGACCCATTATAATCTTGAGGGAGTAAGCACTGGATCATGCCAGCGCCTTCAGGATTCCACCGTGCCCAGGAAGCCGGACTGGGGAGTTCTCCTCCGTGTCCAGCGTAGAAGACCACGATTGGATTCCCCTTCTCAATCCGTTTATCCTCCTGTAAGTCCTTGAATGCTCGGGCTATCGCATCACGAGTCGCATCCTGATCGAGGAGTGTTCGTATGTGGTCTTCGGGTACCCGGAGAACTTGTTCCAAATACTCCTTCATCGCTTTCGCGTCAGCAACCGCCCCTTGAAGCTTCTTACAGTTGATGTAGTCATCGATTCCAATGATCAACGCGAACAAGTTTTGTTTGGATTTGGTAAAGGGATCGACGATGGAGGGCGCTAACATGTTGGTGGAAGGTGACGCACGCTTGAAAGGCGCCGGGGGACGTTCGATATCACTGGGCGAGAAGAGTGGCACGGGAATCGCTAAGTCTGTATGGGTGGAATTGGCGTCTAGTGGAATTGTTGGGTTAACTGCAGTGTCAAAAACATGCATGAGCTCGTACCGTTCGTCAGGATTTGTGGTTTACTTGTTCCATGATTCAGCAGAGACTGTGGGTGTACGTGATCGATGCCTACAGAATACGAGTGGATAAAAGCACGACGAAAATCAAGTTAAGTTCGGACAAGCCTGAACTTGCGTTCCGTCTATATTGTTCAAGTGTGTAGGAGACGCAGGACGCTCGGAGAAATGGGGCCTAGGTGGATCGAGCGCATAACTTGTTTCGTTGATCGCCACAGAGTTGCAGGGAGGGGGAGGATCTGCACGCTGGAAGATTTTGAGCAGACGGACTCGTCTAAGGAAACTGAATGAGTCTCCCAGCGCCATGTATCGACAACTTCAAGTTTAACGGGTCAGAGACTCAGAGTTAAAGAGGAGCATTGTGACCTTTATCATTAAAACGACCCCTGCGCCCACTCGCACGTTGCAACCCACGCTTCTGGTTCTGCACCGTAACAACGTGGTCACCAAAAACACCATCGCCCAATTCACCGACTTCAATGTTACATTCCCGAGGACGGATTTCTGAAATTTCCCAGCTCAGCCTGAGGAAGGTATGATTTGACTCGGTGAAAGGTTCACGTACCCACTGGTACGCCACGCAGTCGTGACATTGAATGATCGCTAGCAGGGTCACGGAATCCTGTTGACATGAGCTTTTTGAAGATACGCAGGCATCGGACAACATGCAATCGCACCGGGGAAGTACTAGGAGTTGCCTCAAGGCTTCCTGTCGGGCGTAACCCGACGTTCTACGCTCAACTTCAAGCTCAATAAATTCCAATTACGAAGTTACTTAGACTGGTACATACATACAGTATTAACCTTGACGTATATCACGTGGATACTCGCCGACTTTCAACTGTACCGCGCTACTAGTAGATCCAGGTCGCGAGACACTCCTGGGTGTTGCAGAATCGTTGCGAAAGGCGAGAGGGGCACCAGTGCGTTGCGGAGGTACTCCTATCTCCCGCCATGGATCCCATCAAGACGAGTCGCGGTAGTGCGCCTTCTGGACAACAATAAGATGTATAAACGTGGTGAAGCAAGAGGTGTATTCAGACAGGTGTCGAGATCTCCAAGAAATCTATATTATCCAGCCCTCGATCCCTACGTAATTGAGCTGTCGTAGAGCCCAACCACGTGAAGTGGGAGGGTGTACGATCAAGCCAAAGCAACACCGTGGATTAACCTCGCACCAAGGCCTCAACTGTTGAAGACCTCGCGGTGATTCGGCACTTGAATGGCTTTGGGTGACTATAAGTGTTCGGGGTCGGCGTCACCCATGTATGCAGAGGAAGCGATAAATGCGATGAAAGGTAACTCACGAAACGGTCCCCGAGGTGACATCGGCGTCCGGGGTGACTTGGACACCGTCGACGACCTCTTTTGAGATCTTGAGTACAGCGAGAGACATAGCCACCGAGATGAAGAGAGATGCTTCCACTAGATGATAACCTGAGGGAGAAAGTGATGGTTATGGTTGGTGTTGTGGCACGAAAGAATAGGACTCTTACCCGGGCAGATCCTGGTACGATACGACATGGTAGAAATGGTTGGCAAGTGTTCGTTCCCCCAATCGCGCGCGCATCATGAAGCAGATGATGCACTTACCTCCTACCAAATCCAAAGCAGGCGATCTGGGGGTCAGGCTGTGGTGTCTCACCGAGGAACCGCTCGGGGCGGAATACGAAAGGGTCTGGATACGTGGATTCGTCATGGAGAACCGCCCTGCGTGTGCGTGTACATAGTCATGTATGCAAAGAGCATCCACTATACTCACCACGCGTTCCCGATGATGTATGATCCTTTGGGAATGAGGTATCCGTCGGAATAGATATCTTCCGTGGCGACGTGGGGCATCGCTGTTTTTTCGTTCGGTAAGTATACTCCAAGATGACATAGGTCGCAGAAACGGTACCTAGCGGTGTAACAGAGTGCCATCTAAGTACTTCTTTCCAGACTGCATTGACGTACGGAAGGGAATCACGGTCCGTGAAAGAGGGCAATCTCTGGCTGCCTACTATCGCATCGAGCTCCGCCTGCGCCTTGGCTTGCACTTCGGGGAATAAGACCATCGCGAGAAAGAAGGCGTATATGGCAGAGACGACCTGTAGTCAAGGTTGATATGGACATACTTAATTTCCCAGATGAGACGGTGTACCGTGTCTGATGCACCTGCAACGAGAGTTCGAGACGAGGTAGATATGGTCGGAAGCCAAACGTACCAAGATAGACAACCATAGAAGTCCACATTATTATATCTTCTTCCTCTGGACTCACCCCTCCTTCCAAGAGTGTGGACGAAAAGGACGGAATCGCTGTCCCCGCCGCCTCGTGCCACGTGAGCTGAACTGCATTGAGTATAAAATGGGTTGAAATTCATACCATTTGCTCCACAACATATTGGTGAGGCCTTAGAACCGATTCCATCATAAGTCGATGGTATTTCTTTGCATCCTGGAGGAAGCCTGTGCCAGGGAACCATTCTGGGAGAAATCGCACTATAAATCACTTAAGCACATGTCCACGACAAAATAATTGGAGCTTAGCCTTACATGCAGGAATGACGTCCACTAGGAACGCGCCAGGGGTAGCAACCAGCGACACTATGGCCATGGCTTTGTCCGCTAATTCAACAAATGGGTCTTTCTCTTCTTGGACGGTATACCCGTATGTAACCTTGAGAACGATGGCGCCAGCAGTACTAACAGGCGGTGGCGATGAGGGCGAGAATAGGATTGGGAGCATTGTACACTTACGAGCGTATATGGTTGACCAGATCCTCGGGTTTTTGCAACACATTACGCACGAACCGGCGCGTCTCCTCCTCTTCGATCGAGTTAAATACCGAAGCGCTGTTCCTGCTACCGAGCAAGCGGTAGAAGAGCTTGCGGTACTGACGAAACCGATCATTATAATTAATAAAGAGCATTCCTTTGCTCAGGCCGACCAAGTCAGATGCCATGGTCAGGTGTGGTCTGTTCGAACATTTGATACTCTGTTTCTCGAGTATCGCTGAGATAGCCTTGGAAGAGTTGACGACGACATAACGCGTCCCCAGAATGCTTATGGATGAAATATGTCCTATGATAATATAGTAAATTCATGAGAACGACTTGGAAGACGACGGCAAGTGCGTACCATATTTTCTACCCAAGGCCGCAAAATCCTCCCAGCTTTTCTCGAGCGATATTTGACCGAGGTTACCAATCACAGGCCAGCCAGTAGGCCCGGGTGGAAGTGGACTGGAGCGCCTCGGACCAAGTATTCTTTTGATGAGGTAAAGTCCTGCTCCGAAAAGGCAGACATTGATGAAAGATATGGTCTGAGCCATTCAAGTTGGCAACGAAGGGCCGGAAGGTGGAGATAGAGGGTAGTCTGGGCCGGACTTGGAGCCTCCCATACTGTCAATATACATTTTTAAATAGATCGGCTAGATTGACAACCACCAGAAGATGAAGTCAACCGCCACCCCGACTCCACCGCTCCATGTGAAACAAAAAAAGGGGGGGACTATCAACAGACCTGATGCGAAGTTGTACTGACATTGTACACAGCAAGAGAGGGATCA
Source organism: Boletus calvinii (assembly GCA_038093355.1). Lineage (NCBI taxonomy): Eukaryota > Fungi > Basidiomycota > Agaricomycetes > Boletales > Boletaceae > Boletus > Boletus calvinii. The sequence continues at coordinate 1,360 of JBBPSA010000223.1, read as the reverse complement.
ATTATACTGCATGAAGACCACCCACTGGCAATGACTCACCAGTCGTAGCAAGTTGAACTTCTTATCCGCACCAAAAGGCCCCGGCTGTCCCGGCTGTCCCGGCCTGTCGTTGACCGTGACACAAATATACCGAGGGGATACGTGTTCATCGATAGCGGTTACGGAAAAGGCATTTCACTCTCAGCGTTCTGAATAGAGCTTCAAGTTCAGGTACTAACTGAAGTTGTTCAAGTTTGACCTAGAGTCTGGGCTCAAAAGGTATATACGTCACGGTACCGCTCGCTGCGCCTTCCGCCGCTCCACAGTCTGTCCGTGAGTAAAGTTCGAAGTCGCCCATATTAATGTCGCAGCCTACTACTCACTCGCAATCGCCGCAACAGCCCTCTCAATCCGACGATGTAGACAACCACCTTCCAAGCACGGATTCCTCCTCATCTCAAACAGACTACCCAGTCCCCATTTCGTCCTACCTGTATCAGATCAGTTACGCCGCAGACGATGACCCATTCAGCGAGAGACGCCGACCTGTGAGCACGACGAGCCTCTCGGACGCACGTCAACAGCTCGTAGAGGCCTGCGTCGACTACGTTTTCAATTCCCTCCCCACACACCTCGTTCGTATCGCTGACATGACGATTGTCACCCGCAACGAGATATGGGATGCGGAGCGATCACGAATAGAAAATATCCTCGACGGCGAGCTGAGTGACATGCGGTACAAGTACTCAAAAAGCCTTGGGTGGCATTTCACTGGCTTTCTCGAGCGGAGTTGGTGCGAGGTCAGTTCGAACGCGTCGATGGCAATCGCCTGGCTAAACAAACAAACTTGGACCCACAGGAGTACGCCAAAGACCTTTTCAAATTTGCAATCTTCTCGCACAGATGGGGTGATCGCGAGCCCCTATTCCAGGAAATGACCTCCAAGGTCCTTCCGAGACCCACCCCGAGCGGTCCAGGATACGAAAAGCTCCACCACCTTTGCGAAAAGGCGCAGACGGACTTTCGGTGTCGGTATGTCTGGTCCGACACGTGTTGCATCAACAAGGAGAGCAGCTCGGAGTTGGAGGAAGCCATTCGCTCCATGTATCGATGGTACAGCCTCGCCCACGTCTGTGTCGTTCACTTGGGGCAGTCGATGACCGTCGACGACTTTGAACGAGATCCGTGGTTCACGAGAGGATGGACGTTACAAGAACTTTTAGCACCCACCATGATACGATTTTACGGCAAAGACTGGAACCCGATCTGCCCTCAACTCCACATACACGGCGATAAAGACAACGAGGTGATCACGCGTGCCATCACGCGTGTGACAGGCATCCCAGAGGTCCATTTGCGGCGCTTCTATCCGTCGTGCGAG
>JBBPSA010000222.1:0-12861 GCA_038093355.1 Boletus calvinii | reverse complement strand
TTGGGGGTGAGAGGAACCGTGAAACCAAGATGGTGACAGCACTCACGGAACCAGGTCGAATTGGTACCACACCGACCAGAGGATTACGATGTTTAGATAGTGCCGGAAGTAACTGTCAAACAGATTGATAACCAGCAGACACGGTCAAGAGGAATGGCTGACGTCCAGACGAAAAGGAATATTATAAAAGCGACTAATTTTGCGCGAGTGAGCTGCAAGTAGTTGAAAATCTTGGAGATCTATCGCGAGGAGTGAGACGAAAGGAAAGGGTGAAGTAGCAAGACACTCACGGCAAGAAAGACGTCCGGAATATCCATACTCATATATACGGCGTTACCGATAAACGTCAAGTTGACCAGATAGCTCCATCTGGGGAGTAACGTGAGTGGGTGGCAGAGTTGAAACAAGGGAGGAATGTACCCAACGAGCCAGAGTGTGACAAAGTGGTGGGTAACGAGTTCTGCGTAGTCCTTGCGCGGTTTCTCGAGACGGAGAAGAAGGACGACGAGCTGTTGGCACCAGTAAGCAGAATGCATGAGGTAGTATCGCTTCAAGTCAGGGATCATATCCCAGTGGGGATAGCCTATAGACAAGAGGGGGTGAGAATATGGATGCGGGGGGAAATGACGCAAGTGACCTCGCCAAAAGTGGTCGGTCTTGTACCAGAATGTTGGCAATTGAGACATGATGTACTAGGTAGGAGAGACATGAGGGGAGGTGGGAGAGAGGATGGGTGGCACTGACGAAACCCCAAGCACCCATGACGGCGAAATAGACGATAGCATAACCCTGTTCACCGAATCTATTGAGTTTTGATAGGCGTTTTATGCCGAAATAGCGAGCTATCGGATGACAAAAGTTGACGGTGACGACCTGGCGGACGAACGAGAAAAAGACGATGTGGTATGCAACGAAGACAAGGTCGAGATAACCCTTTCTGTAGCGAACGTCCGAGTCAGGAGAGGAGGACACGGGATGAGAGATAAAGAGAAGGGGTCTGAACGGGTTTGAGAGGCCCTGGGCGACGAAGGGGGCCAGGACCTCCCAGTTTATGTAGAGAACGATAGGGATGAGGAGAAGCTTGAACGAGGAGGCTGAGTGGGGGTGAGTTTAAGGGGAAGAAGGGATGAAAGTGAAGTAGATACCGGGATTTATGACCCATCTCGAGGACTTGAGGTCGTACCAAAAGCCAGGCTGGGTCATGTGCATGAGAGAGGTCAACAAATGATTTGGGTCAAGTCACGAGCGCCTGTCCGATTTTTTTTTTTTCCAAGCGGTGTTGAATTGTCACATTGTTGGCGGAGGTAAGCCGTACCATGTTCTCGACGCGGGGACTGTTCCAGTCGCTGCCCTGTCCCAGCTGCACCCACCCGACGCTCTGTCCGTTCTCGCACGCGCAAGACCCGCCAGTGACTCTCCTCATCGCCACACCGACACCAACGCCGACGCCGACACCCGCGAACTTGAAGAGACCAATCGAACTCGCCTCTTCCTCTTCCTCTTCCTCTGAGCCTCCGCCGCAGCGCATCAGAACAGCATCCGCCCCAAAGCCAGTCCCCCAATCCGCCCACCGCTCGTCCGTCCGTCCTCTCCCCTTTCCGCCCCTCCACCCGCTCACCCCTCAGACACCCGCAGACCGGCGCACCCGTCCTCAGAATCAATGCCGCACAGTCACAGGTCGCCCTCCCTGTCCGCCAGGTTCGCGTCGGCCCTTGCCCAGATCCCTCTCTGACCGTCGCCACAGGCCATGCTCAAGAGCCTCTATGATCACTTTGTCGTTCTCTACGAACACATCCTCCCTGCAAACCCAACCCTCGCCTCCGAACATGCCCTGCGTCAAGAAGAGCACGTATACAACAACTCGACAAAGCTCACTTATCGCAATGTGCGCATTCACCTCCTCCCTCGCCCTCCTTCTTATCCCTCTCTCAGGCTGTCATAAACTCGATCGCCTCCCTAAAGAAACGCCCTATCCCCACTGCCATCTCCCATCCCTCTGTCGGAACCGACGAGGACATCGCAGCGCGCACAGAAGCACGCAACAAACTCGACGCACTTCGTCTCACCCGTCCCGTTCTCACCCACCTTCTCATGACCACAGATACTATGCAACAGTGGCAGTATATAACCGAAATACCTCATGCCGAAGGAGAACCAAAGCCACACGCCGTCGGCCAGGTCGCAAAATGTGAGCGTTGTGGGCAGCCTTTTATGGTCACCAATACCCCTACCAACGACGAGTGCACTTATCATTGGGGAAAACCCTTGAGCAGAAGAATCAATGGTCCGTCCCAGATTCTCCGTCCCGTCGTGCTTCTTTTCCGAACCGAACCCCCAAGGTGAGAAACTCCGCATATACTCGTGTTGTTCAAAGACCACATCCGAGGACGGTTGCTCAAGAGGATTTCACGTCTTTTATGAATCCGACCCACTGGATCTTCACCTCCGTCGATCTTTTTCGCTCGCGCGACCACCTAAATCCGACGATGGTAACAATTCCCCCGACACAGCCTTTGATGTTGTTGCCCTAGATTGCGAGATGATTTACACTACAAGTGGCATGCATGTCGCCCGTGTCTCGGTCGTCGACGGTACTGGCTCCGAGATCTTCGACCAACTAGTTCGGATGGATGATGGCGTCGAGGTCATGTCCGTCTCTTCCGCAACGCGCCATTTCTCGTCTGATGTCTTCTCAGAGACTACAACACCCGATTTTCGGGCATCACAAAGGAGGATCATCAAAAAGCCTCATTGACCCTTCCCCTGATACGACAATCGCTCGACGCATTCATCAATTCCGAGACGATTATCATCGGACACGGCCTAGAGAACGATCTCAAGGCGTTGCGCATGGTACATCATCAATGTATTGACACTGCCATCCTATTTCCACACCGAGCTGGACCACCATACAGGCGATCCCTGAGGGATCTGTCCGTGCCATCTCCCTCTTGCCTTCTCAGTATCCACTAACCATGACCTATTAGCGCAAAGGAACACCTTGGGATCTCAATCCAAACTGGCGATGGGTCGACTGGTCATTCCTCAGTAGAAGACTCTGTCGCGACTCTCGACCTTGTACGATGGCATGTCCTAAATAAAGCAAAAAAAAAGACTACGACACCAGATCCATAGCCTCCTTGTATCCATCAACCTGCTGCATACTACTGCGTCCACATACTCGTATACTGTTGCATCGTTGAGCAGTGTGCCCTTGCACTCTATTAGCCGCCGGTGGGTGCGCTGTGTGGAAGCTTACCGGTTCTCGTGGGTGCTCGTATAGTGGACATTAGGTTTCAACGGATTAGTGGGCCTTGATAAGACATGTTCACAGAGTATAGGGGGATGCAAAGAAAGGGCATCTAACCGCTGCGTGCTGCCAAACGCCCCATGATATCATCACCCCCTTCCTGTTCTTCTACAGTGTCTGACTGTGTGACCTATGGGGGGATCATGAGTGATAGAAACCATCAGTCGGTACCGAACAAACCACGCGTAGAACAGATTTCTTCGAGGATTCTTGCATCTCTCCAGCTATGATAAGTTCGTCCAATATCTATAGGTCGTGTGAGCTGCCTGTGTGGTATACACGACAGCACCTACGGCATACGCCTTCTGAAAGTTGAATATGCTACAAGAACTTGGCTGAACGTCCTACAAACACATTAAACGTTCCGACTCACAGGTCCAGCTCGCAGACCTATCATGGTCGCGTAGTCAGGTTTTCGAACGCGTACAGACGAAAAGAACGGCACACATTTCCGAAATATCTGTCCAAGACCTCCACGTAACGGTGGATGATCTCTAGTGTTATGAGTTCGTTGTCGCCCGAGCCGATCCCGCAGACAAAGAACAACGAGGCGTATCTCCGGTAGACAACCTTTGTGTCTGCGAAACAGTCCGGGCTCATGCGTTACACATGCCCGTCGCTGTGCGAGAAGACCCGATATTGCTCACCCTTGTACTCTAGAAAGTTACACATGCGCGTGCGCCGAGCTAGCACCAGCTGGGTGACGTCCTTGACGATCTTGGCCTTGGCTTTCGGAGCCATTGTTGTAAACCATTTTGCAAGGCGTACTTTTCCTGATGAGAGGTTCCAACGTGAGATATTACATGTCGACTCTTGCGTGAATATGGGACGAGCCTTGTCGTGACACGAGTAAGATGTAGTTGATCATCACGAAGTGGGTGGCTATGCAGGCTAGTGCCCTTGAGTAAAATGGTATTACTACGTGTATTACTACGTTCAACCACCAGACGAATATCACCCAACGACAGGTTACTGGTCTGTTCGTCTTGCGAAAGCAGTCCACTGTATCAAAATAAATCCAGTCAGCACAAAAGTCTCGGTCGCGCGGGATGGTTGGAATCAGATTAGATCAAGAAGTATTCATCGGGCACCACTTGCTCGCCAAGGAGAGGGTGTCCTCAAACCACTTTTTGTCGTCATGGTTCCCCGAACAGAACGAGCACTCACCAAAGGATCTACTTTTTGCGTCGCCGGCTGACCCCAGGAGAGGGAACCACGGGCGAAGACGGCGGTGGTGCAGGTGGCGGAGAAGGGGAACCTAACGCAGCCAATCTTCTCTTCCTTCGCAACTCCCAGTAATCGAATAACCAAGTTTGCACAAGTCCAAAGGTAGCCGATGTTACCCAGTACAAGACAACGCTCTGTAAAGTCGATCAGCCAGGAAAACCAATAGCGCAATAACAATTGTACCCCAGGAACCATCGTTGCAATCAGGATTCTCCCGACAGATACCAATCTGAGAGCGGACTTGATGATCTTTTGCGGTTCGACCACTCTTTCACCTCTCGCAATTCTCTCCTCCTTCCACTTTTGCACCTTGACTTCGCGCTCACGTTGTTGGTCTGTCATGAACCACCTGGAACTTTCCACGTTTGCCAATGTAATGAAACCAAGTGCAATCGGTAAGGTCGCGGTTGGGTCGGGATGTACGAGCGTGGAGAGGGTAAGGAAGGATTCGGAGTCAAAGGGTGTGGGGTGCTGCGATATGTGCGCAAGCACGATAGAGCACCCAACGAATACGGGCAACTGAGTGAGAGGTGGTACGGCCATCGTCGTTACGGGGTGACAATGGTATTCTGCGAACAGTTCTTTCCGGCGGGCTGCAACCTGACAGAACGCGCTCAGTTCTTGTCTATGCAACAGAGGGATGGGACCATACGGCTTCTTTCATTCTGGTACGGTGGACCGTTTGCAGTTCCTCCTTTGTACCTCGCACCTTCTCCCTCTGCATATCTTCAAGTACCCTTTTTGCAATCATCGGTCCCTCTGACTGCAGACGAGGCAGGGCCTGTTCCTCAGCCCTCCACTGTCTTTGCTTGGACTACACAACATGAGTGGAAAATTTGGACGGAGTGCAACAAGTAAGAATTCACCCATACTGAGAATGGGACGGTGAATGCAAGTCGAGTAAGCACCGTGCAAAGTATGATCGTTGTGGAATATGCAGGCCATGACGGAGGAATTGGGAGGGCGGTTGCAAGGTCGAGGAAACCATCCTTGAGGACGTCTAGACTGACAAGGGTCCTCCGAGACTGGTTCAGGGTAAAACCCAGTTGGGGTTGCTGGTAGCGTGCTCTGCGAAGGATGCAGCTGGGACGAGGAGCATGGCGTGCCAACATCAATTGAATCCAGGCGGAGTGTAGAGACGCATCAAAACCCAATAATAATGCTATGTACTACAAACTCAGTCTTCTACATCCATATCAATGACACCTTCCTCCGAGCTAGTCTCTGCTGGACAGTAAGTTGAAAATGCAAACGACTTGGTAAGGAAGCTCCCAGGGTTGAATACATGACAACCAGAATAGGTCAACTTGTACTTTTCGTATCTGTCGGCGAGGACGACCTTTGAAAAATGCTAATGCTCAACACCAAGCAGCCTGAATAGTAGTACAACATCTTACAGCTGTTGGCAGTGGATACAGGCGCAGCGCGTGATCATAATCACACAATATTGGTTGGATTTGGGACGTCAAGGGGGTCAGATGACTTTGGTCCAAGATCGTTTGCACGAGCTACGGAACGCCTGCGGCTCAGTAAAGAGCCAGGGGAAGATCAAACAACACTGCATACATATCTTCTTAGATCTTCTCCCATGACGTTTGGCTTGACCTCCACTGTATTCCGCAACATCCTCGCCATGGTATCTTCCCGGAAAATTACAATCTCCTGCGCAAAGAATTTCAAACGACAAGGGTTAGTTGCAAAGTGTGCCTTTGGGACTTTAGCCCGAAGCTGGGACGTGAAGGATGAAAGTATCGGCTTTCGTGGTAGAGTCACGTTGCTCGTCAGATCGAGCGGACCAGGGACAAAGACAAAGTGAGTTGTTCGAGTGATCTGAGGGTATGAGGCGATGAGTTGACCAAGGGAATCAAAGTTTTCTGTGTGGGGATATCAGTCCTTGATGCATTTTCAAGCAAATTCTGACATGCCATGATATCGTTGAATATCCTGCCCGCTTCCTTGGATAATTGATCGGCTGGTGAAGCTCCCACACATGACAATAACTTTAGGTATAAAGCTGTTTTCAATGCAGTTGTCAAACATCTTTTGAAGCCCGATGAAGGTTTTAGGGTTGTCCAGCCAGACATCAGACAAGAAAAAGAAGTAAACATCTGAAAGCTCCTCCCGAACACGACGGGCATAGTTTGACTGGATGCAGATTAGCCATGGGCTGCAACGACGAAGCCCAACGCACATCTTCCAGTAGTGTCGTTGAACCCTTCCCGAGAAAGTCTATGTGACCATATATTGAACTACAACAATGAGTCCTTTCCGCGTCCTGTCGGCAAATGACTCACCGAGCAGTATCGCGATCCTCGCAAGGTGGTTGACCCATCGCAATCACTTCCAACGTGCCTTCCTCGGTATACTCGCCTTCTACGAGAGCAATACAGCCTTCGGTGTACAATCCCTCGCCAGGGTCATCCTTGGTAAAGGTAAACACGTCAAGCAACACGGTAACATCAACAATCCTACCAACTTGGATACATCTAGCACAACGTTTCCATCAGCATCTTCAAGGCATAGCTTCCCTTCCATGTTATGTGCAAGCATGCCAAGGAGCAGGAACCTTTCTCCAGCTCTGCCGAGAAGCTGTTTTGTCGATTTTAACTGTCTCAAGATTCATGGGAATATATCTCGCCCAATATCGCTGCCTTGATCATACCGTCACGAGATGCTCCCGGTCACGAGAGGGTAACGTGGAAGGTGAAAAATGTTCATTGCGTAGTATACTCTGCTTGATGATATGAAGCCTGTTGCGCGCGGACGTTATGCGTGACTCTGCCGTGCCAGACATTGTCGGCGGCAGTGAAGATCTTCGGACTTTAGGATGATAGCAAAGACGTCTCGACGCGATGCATACCTTTCGAAAGTCCCCCGTTCGTGCGACCAGTTCCAAGTTGGCATTTCGAAAGCATCAACTACATATAGATGACTTTCAGGATCGAGAAGCTCGGTTTCAGCGTGATCACCGGGTCCTTGGTCTTGAAGCGCGTCGTATACTCTCCGGAGGATAGATAGAGATACCTTCATGGCGGCGTCTCCACGAGACATTCAGAAATGCGACTGACATGAAAGCTAGATACCTCACCATCCTGTTTATTATACTCTCTGGCAATTGTCTCGATGGAAAACTCGATTTCTTCGTCCGCAATTTCGTGACGATCGAGAATCTCCTCCAAGAACTGCAAGGCTTCTGGTCCAAGTGAATGGCTGTACTTGCGAAAGACCTGCCAGTGGAAGAGCTGATTGGAGTGTTCAGGAATGTATAAGGGCGTATCAAACCTTGATTATGATTCGCTGGCGCGTATCAGTCATATTGTCGAGCGTGGTGGTGGACGACAAGCTCTAAGTAGACTGAGGTCGCCTGAAAATTGGGTAGCAAAGCAAACCTAGCAGCAGTTGGGCAAAGTCAAATATATATTCATGGTGTTCATCAATGTGGCTGCCATCCGCATGTCCTTATGCCTTCTTGACCAACTTAATTATAATCACAAGGACCAATCCATCCGTTCATGCCTCGTTAGATACTATCATCGAAAGGTAGAATAGAAGTGCTAGAGTGAATGCCACTGTAAGGGTGGTGAAGTCACCTGACTCAGGACGCACGGCGCAAAGGCACTGAATTGGGACCATTTGACAAGTCTGCCGCCTCAGTCGACGACAGCCGCCATTAATCATGTTTTCGACTCTGGACCTTGACATAAGACCGGGATCAGGCATAGGGATGTTTGAACTAGGTCTCTGGTTGTTTTCTTTTCAAGCTTGCAGCTCCATCTGATTGTACCCCTAGGTTCATCGCTCTGGTCAGTCATCTCCACCCTCCGAACGCTACAGCATTTGTTTCCTCAAGTAGAGGTCAAATTCGACCTGGAGAATGCTTCCACAACCCCAGTAATCCTCCATCTGCGTCCATACTTTGATCTGCTCTTCTCCGCTTATCACCAGCGGCTGCACACCATTTGCTTGAGAAAGCCAAGGGATCCTCATCCCCCAATGGCATTGCGATACAAAGATTCCGTCATCTGTCACAGCGGGGAGCCGTTGGTCAAAATTAAGATTAGCCGAACTTTTGGTCCAACCTATCCAGGAGACGAGCTGAGGTATCCCGGTGTCTGGTTCAGTTTTGACGATGATTCTGTCAGTGAAGGCCTCAAAGCCAGCTCGTCGCACGCAATCTCAGACAATAGATCGAAAGAGGTCAAGCGTATCATTGTCACGCAGAAGGATGCACAGGACGTAGGGCGTGATCCTCTCGACGAGGCCAATCTTTGTCCAGTGATGTATGGGGATATTTCGCGAGCTATTGCCAAAGTAGGAGTTCATCCCGTCTACATGTTCTTGTCCTTGCTATCCTGCGTTTACAGGTCAACAATGGCGTTGTCCTTCACTTCTACGGACCTTCTGGTCCCTCTACCTCATCTCTTCACATCCGCCTAGGTGAAACAACCGCACAGGATCTCAACATTGATCTGGGAACGCCATCGAGAATATATTATAAAGATGACGAGCGAATGGCAATTCATTCACCCAGCCCACAGCTTGAAGATGAAAGCCAGAGCACAGATTGTAAGTCACGTGTTCTTGTTGGATGGTGTCTTGTCATGGCCATTAGACTTTTATAACTATTTCAGTCATGGTATCGATTTCTTGATCTCCGGCCAAACGCACTTGGTACGCAAGATCATACTACACTCCAACGTGGTGAGCTACGACCTTCGGTGTTTGATTGCTCAAGTTAAGTGGGTTGTTCTAAGCCTGGTTCCCCTTTATTTCAACAACATAAACGCTGTCCGTGGGAGCTAGAAGGAAAGCCAGAGGACGACGAAGATGGTTAGTGACGTCGTGCACTTGTTCAGACTACAACTCAATTGAATCAGATTCACCTCCGAGGATGCGTTTCACAGACAAAGTAAGGGATACGACTTCTTTTCACCTTCCACTATATTAAGTGTCTTAGTTTGAAGCGATTAGCCATTTTCTCAGCCCAAGGGATCCTCCACCGTCCATGGTGCATGATCGTACTGAATACGAGGATAACATTACGCTACCTAGCGCAACTTCAAGTAAGATCAGCAACTTGTTATCAAGGCTCATTCACATATTCTCGCAGGACTGTATGGTTACGATGGTGTGATTTTGGAAGTAAACGAGGCTTCTCAGGTTGTTGCCGTCATGTTATTTTGATGGTGATCGTCTATGGTACATGGTTACATCTGAATATTTGCATCTACAACTATCAGCCGGAAAAAACATCAGGCCATATCGTCCTAAGCTTTTCTAAGTCGTTGATCACTGCAATCCCTTCCATATCTGCAGTTGCGTCATCATCGACCCCCAGTGTCTTCTTCCTCCCGCCTTCCACAACATCCAATCCCGTTTCATGGAAATGTACACATCGGCCCCACCCCAGCTTTTTAGCAGCAATGACATTTATTTTACTGTCATCTACAAATAAGCATTTTGAGGCATCAGAAATCTTGGCGATCCTCATCGCCTATCGAAGCGGCAATGTAGGTCAGTTTGGAGGTCGAAGTAAACTTGCGGTAATTTTTTACATTGTGAAAGTATTCCGGCTCTGGCTTGCAAGTAAAGTGTGGTTGCTCGTAATCGCAGTAGACAAGTTCTTCTATTTGATCCCGGAGATTCAAGATGCTTAACACCCGATTGGCATGCTGCTTTGTTTGTCAGGATTTATTCCAACTCTCGGTTTGCAGGTCGTACGTTCTTGTATGCATTTGTCAGGGCACAAACGCGCACCTTTGTCCTGTCTAGGTCTTCGAACAGCTTCCTCAACTTCGGGTCTGGTTTGATATAGTCCTCCAAAGGGAGAGCGCCATCACATTTCTGATCAAAATCAAGAGGGTCTGAGCAGCGGGCAGTCCATCATCACAAGCAAAGTGTAAATACTGAAGCAATTACCTATGTCGTGGTGCCGCGTGAGGCCGCGTAGAGCGAGCCCGTATTGGATGTAGTATCTGTGGTGCAATTCCGACGCTTCATCTCTATCGAGGCCCAGAGAGACGAAGTATGCTCCAGAAAATGCCTTCAAGGACAGTCTGTATCTATTGTGAGCGAACATACCATGGATCCGTTCGCCCATCGCATGCGATATCTTGGTACTAGCAGAATAGAGGGTGTTGTCGATGTCGAACCAGATGACCATGCGGGAATCTCTCAGTGACTTCAGGGTAGGAAATCTGAGGAATGCTAAACTTTTCACACCTTCCAAAGTTCCGTTCACGGACATGGTTGAGGGTGGGTATCCGAGTCGCTGAGGCGGTATATATGGTCGGTGCAACTTGATAGGTACGCCTTTGGCACGTAGGGGGATATATCGAGCATGTAGTTCCCACAAATTGAACTCCGACACGCCATCTGTCGCTGTATACCCTCATCGTGAGGGTCGACGTCCTCGACAACAAAATCCTCAAGACTTACGACCAGTGAGTACGATCATTCATGGCAGTGAGATACATCCGAGTCGACATTCTCGTGTACCACACTTCATTTGATGCAAGGATCATTTCCGTTGGATGTCTTGTTGGCGGTTTGGATGTATCAACGCTACCCTGGCTGACCCCTGCATCTTCAGATGGCTCGCAGCAAGCAACTCGCACCCGGCATTCCCGCACGCCTGCCCCAGGCCGTTGCTCGCCGTAGTTTGAAGAACCTCAAAAATTCCGAGCCAGAAGCTCCCGCTACCAAAGAGGTTCAGGTGGGCGGCGACAAGAATGGCAGCACCCGTCTCGTGCCCACGTCAAAGGCCCCCCGCTACTACCCCGCTGACGACGTTCGTCAACCAAAGAAAAGCCGCAAATCGCCCAAACCTACCAAGCTCCGCCCATCTATCGTTCCAGGCTCCGTTCTCATCGTGCTTGCTGGCCGTTTCAGGGGGAAGAGGGTGGTGTTCTTGAAGCAGTTGGAGAGCGGGTTGTTGTTGGTGACGGGTCCCTACAAGATCAATGGTGTCCCCTTACGGAGGGTAAATCAAGCATATGTCATTGCTACTTCGACGAGGGTTGACCTCGAAGGCTTCGAGGTGGGTCTTGCCGCAGCGTATCAACAGCTTTGTCTGATTGTCGCGGTAGGTCGACACCAAGATCAACGACGCATACTTTGCCAAGGCCGTCGTGAAGGGTGCGCCTTCTGCAGAGGCAGAATTCTTTGAGGAGGGCAAGCCCAAGCCAAAAGAGCCTTTCCCGGCAGCCAAATCAGCTGACCAGAAGGCGATTGACAAGACTGTCATTGCGGCTGTTCAGAAGCAGGCGAACTTGGCCAAGTACCTGAAAGCTACTTTCGGTCTTACAAAGGGGCAGTACCCTCATCAGCTGGTGTTTTGACTGTTACTCTACGGGTTCAACGAGTGTACATGTGCTACATATGTAAAGCTATGATATGCACTCCATGTCTTTTGTTTGCACCACGTGATCTTCTACCTCTTGACACTCACCATCACTCCTTTCATCAGCTTACATTACCCCTCGCCGCGGTTTATTCAACGCCGCGTGCTTTAACTACCCTCCAGCGATGCCATCCCTCGAATTCCATTCCCGCTTACTTTTCGCCAGCTTTGTGCTCGGCTTGGTGCTGTTGCTCGAATGGCCGACAACCGTGTCCTCTTGGATCGTACTTGCTTGCTGGCCTCTTGGCGTGCTTTCCTTCTTATATGTCGCTCGCGTTTACCTCGCTCCATATGTCCTTATGCGCTGCTCAAGTCATATTCGAGTCCGGAGCGTCAGCTTGCGCTCCATTCGCGGTCTATACTTTCGCAAAGGCAGCCGGACCTGGCGGATCGATCGTTTTGTATATTCATACCGCGCTTCCGCAGACGATGGCCCCAGGAGACTGTCCTTCAGGATTGAAGGCTTTACATTAGAGATTGAACCTCCTCCAGCCCCTCGTCCTCCGCCGCCGCGCGCAACTCACAGACGCGGACTCACACTTGCGGACCTTTCGCCATCTCCTTTGGCGCTCTATTTATGGTCCGTGATATCCGGCCTGTATGTTGTATTTGATCCTGCAGTTCGACCTGTCATTCGCCTCGTCGTAACTGCTGCGCTTCAGCAAGTCATTCGTTTCATCCCAAGGCTCATGGAAACAGTTCAAGTGGATATTGACCGAGCGGTTGTCTCATACGTTGGCTCCCCTCAAGTCCAGCTCATTGTGCAGAATGCTACGTTCAAGGGTCATGTTTCTTTTGTTCAAAGCCCTCAGTCTCATCCGGTCAGGGACTATGTTCCTACAAGCAACCAGGTGTTGAGCGCGAGAGCCCTTGCGATGGGTGCTTGGAAGTCACGTCTTTCCAATGGGTTCCAACGTGCTTG
>JBBPSA010000221.1:0-12879 GCA_038093355.1 Boletus calvinii | reverse complement strand
CAAGTCCGCTCAACATCAATATTATAGCAAGGCCCTCCGGGCAATCCTGCTCGTGGAGGCAGTGATTTAATGCAGTTTTAGTAGTGTACAACTATGGACCTGGATCATCTGAGGAATGACTACCGTGACGGTACAACAATGCGTCGTGGCAGACTATTACATTCACGCAGCGAGCATCTGTTAATCGACTAAGAGACAAGTTAGATCGAGGACGTCTACAGTGTGCACTGCCAGTATGTACTGATAGTCTGATACCGTGACAGGCGCCACCTCGCTTCGGCACTTCGTGCCTGCGCTTGGTGGCTCCACCATCCCCCCATGTCGGCCGTCCATGGCCTGAGTCACCCTGAGGAGGAGGAAGACCGAAGGAATCGTACGAAACCGCAACCCCTCGAGCCTCTGTGCAGCGCACGGTCACCCAGCCCGTTATCAAATTTCCATAAACGCATCAGATCCGGCAACACCACAAAATCCCGTGAACCCTGCTGTCGGAAACCGGATGCTGAGACCTCGTCCATCCCACGACTTAATGGTTTGAAAACCTGTCCCCTACGGATCCAGGAAAACGTATTGCCTTCTCTTCTACGGTGAGGAATCGTTCGTTTCCGCTTTTCTATCATAGCTGCTTTAACATCAAATGAAACTCCTCTTGTCCTCAGGCCGAGCTTCTATTTAGCGCCAAAGGATCGTCGAAGCACTAAATCAAGCTAGACCCGCTGATCATCAGGGTCTGGATGACACAAGGTTACCTCGTTGTCGCACCAATCGTCACTGACCGGGTCTTGCTTCTACGCATATGTGGCTCAGAGTCACCGGGGCCATTTCTGCAAATGTTGGTTCTTGCCCGGGCCATAAATGGTGCGCAGTGAGCGCTCGCGGATGGATGGGTTTACGTAACATGAGAAGGAATTGATGGAGCTGCTTGATCTGAGTCGATTCGCTGTGATCGTCTGTAAATTTTTATTCGTTTCCTCGTTCATCCCTGATAGGCCTGATAGCTCTCAGTGTCCATTGCTCTTGAACACAGGCTCGCAAAGTACCGCGGGCGCCGGGTACGTAAAACGCAGTGCCATGCGACCACAATATACAATGATGTTAGCTATTTATAAAGCTTGGATGCAGCCAACATTCCAAGCAACCGGACCAGGACCTGACCATCACCACCGGTGCGAACAAAGGGCCCTACATATCTCGTGTCCTGTGGGCATTCGGTCGTGCAGATAACGAAGTATTGGGCAGCACAGGTCTACTGGTGCCCAAGTAGAAATGAATGCGAGTGGGTCACGCACGCGACCTCGATGGAAAGTGTGAAGGACATGTATGTTCGGCGTATTAACTTGGGCTGCCTCAAGCACGGCGAGTACCGGTTTGCGCTGGTCGATCACTCCGTTGGATCAGTTAAATATGATGACCTTACGCCTCACGCACATGGTCAAACAACACGAGCATAATTTGAGTGAGACAGCCTCCATGCTGTGAGAGCTGGAATGGTGCAGAGTTGTTGTATATGGATTGGCGTTTTGGGGATCTCCGGCCTTGGCTTCTCTCGGGCACAAGCTCTACGCGTGCAAGGTATGTACCGCAGAGGTGGGGGAATTTCGTTTTGCGCACCTCTCCGGTTATGCGCCGGCAGGGAGTCCGTCAGTGTGGCTCCGAAATCCTAGTTCGACTGAGCGTCCTACTACTGGACAATAGTCGATATGCCAGTGGGTACGAATGCGGGCGACAAAAAATGGGTTTCAGCGTACATCACCAATTTCGACGAGTGGGTTCATCGAAAGCAAAACCAGCCTGATTGCCAAATGACGAATAACCCTGAGCCATTTTATCAACATATCGTGGGTTGACAGTGGGGTGTCAGAGGGTAGGGCCAATTGAAATCTACGGGGGTTCAATTCGTGTTGATCGGGTAAGGTACAGCAATGTAAACCTAGCCTAGTAGTACGAGCTATGAAAGAACCCCAATGATGGGCAATGACAAGGCGAGTAACGCTCAGGAAGTTCGACGAGAAGACAGGATCTTCCTCTAGCGACTCCAGAGTCATTGGGGAGCGAGCACCCTAGCGTGTCCCAGCACCCCTCTACGGCATAGCTGTGTATCTTGACATCTCCGTTCATACCACAGTCCTGGGGACATATACAGCAATGGCCCAGGCGCCGAGCGCTGACTCGGAGCCACGAGTAGCAGCAGGAGAAGCACAACCGGCACTGACCGAAGTTTCCTGGGCAATGTCAAAGTATTTGCACGGTCGAAACTCGACAGAGCTCCTGAGTCGAATTTGTGACTTTGGAATGTTTCCGTTTTGGAGGATGAGTAGGGCAGGGAACATCTTCCAAGCTGGGTACCTTATTCGATACTTGCTGGTTTTCCAGTGGTACTTCCTCGCTAGTCGGACCATGCATTGCCCAATTGCCCGCGATGCCCGACGCTCTTGCATTCTTCATCCAAAAAGATATATATTTTTCGTATGTCACCATTACGAGCTGTAGAAAAGTTCTTGTTGGGGAACCTTCGATGGGCCCTTCGAACCGGAACAAAGCAACCAAACCCCATTGGCAACAATAATAGCAGTATTGTGCTATGACATGCAGTGTCGGATCCTAGTAGTCTAAGCACATGCTTCTTCGGGTTGTGGGCCGCTGGATACGTCAATGTTCCCACTGGCAGTGCTGTTTGCACCGCCTTGTAGGGACGCATTACTAGCGCCTAGGGCCTGGGCCCCCACCGACGGGCAAGATACTAGTTGAAAAGCAGTTCAGCGGACCGCGGTGTGGGGATATTTTGTTGAAAGTGGACTAACCTTCCTGTGGTGTTTCTTCTAGAACGTGCAGCGAATGTATATGAGCTTCAAGTCGGGTCGATGAGGGCAGCACGATACGACACTTCATTCACACGACTATTTCTCTTGTTGACCAGACATTTCACCACTCGACATGTTCATCCCTCAGGTTGACGTCCCTGCTCTATTCAACAACCAACCCTCTATCATGCCTCTACTCCAACTTGGCAAGCCACCCCGCTTTTCACTCGATATGTCAGGAGCAGCAGGTTTGTTGGGTGGAGACGATGCCATATCCGCGATGGCTGCAGTCCATGTTTACGGGAACCAGCGTTGGTTGGGGTGGTACAACACCCCGGGGTCCTTCCAGATAGCCAAGCGATTAAGTTCGTTTGCGAAATCCGTGTCCTTCCGTGACCTCTCAGGCTCCAAAACGTTCTTCTCCAAGAGTGTTCATGTGGACTCCACGTCACTGTTTGAATTGGACGGTTACAAGGGACCCAAGTTCCGGGCTGCACACTCGGGCACTGTCATTCAAGAGACGAGCTATGTGGCCGCGCTCTTCATGAAAGAATGTGCCGCTTGGGATTCGGAGGGGAAAGTGGTTCCGGGGAGGAGATCGAAGCCCATCGGGATTACCATCGCTGATCTTGGTCAGGCCCCTGCTTCCGAGATGCGCCCCAAGCGCAGCAATGCCTTCACCCTGCTCTTCGCCAGCGTCCCTATCGCTGTCAGCATCGGCACATGTGCACTTTGCACTATTTGCGGAGATTTCTATGCTTCGTCACTGATCCTCGTCGGCATCGTTGCGAGCGGTATATCATGCCTCGTCCTCGGCTCAGCAGACTTCATTTTCACCCATCCCGAGCCTGCCAAAGGATCGCCCGCTGGCGACGGAATCCTCAGCTCGGACGGAGATATCGTGCTGTTGAGAGGAACAGAGGGCGCCGTCAACTCTATCACCCGGGGTAGCTTCTCCCTCCGTTTCTCCAGCGCGGCCCACTACAATCTGATCTGGTCGTGCTCCACCCTCTTCTTCACCCAATGCATCACACAGTTACTCCTCATCCCCCAAGTGTCGTTGTTTGGTCAAATGATGTTCCTCGCATCGCTCGGTGTCTCCGCGCTGTACAACATCTGGCTCTCCTCGCTGGACAAGGAGAAGATCCATCGGAAACTTGTGTTCCAGGGGGTGCTCGATAACCCGACGTTGACCAAGTACACGTTGGGCACGCGCACTGCTGCAGTGACCTTCATGCTCCTGGTCTTGCAGCCCCAAGACCCGTCTGTACTCCTCAATGAATTTCTCCCCAACGATACCAAGGTGTGGAGGCAATGGAAGACGACGATTTTGGAGCAGCTGCGTCACCCCAGAGACCAGTTCTTCTTGTCCGAAAGCAAACTCAGGGATCGGGACGAATTTACGCAAGAGGAGCAGGACCTATTAAATCTGCTCTACGAGGACGCGCGGGCGGCATATAATGGCTACAAAAACTATCTACGGGTCGATTCGTTATGATCGCTGATTATTTTTTCCGCATCCGAATCTCGGTAAACATCCATGTAGCTATTAGTCCTGATTTATTTTCCACTCTACCCGGTTCGACAGATGATCTTCCACGCGTATCATACCGAGTAGTATCACACATGTTGCAGTCATACTTGTAGCGCTGTCTAAGGAATATGAAAGTGTCGCCAAAATTGACATGCGAATGAAAAGATCAAAATCTACGAATGAATGTATTCCCGAGAGTGATGTAGCTCAGTCATGGGTTCCACAACAGCGGCACCCATCGTCTGCATAGTCGAGGTCTACAAAACATTGAGTCATGATGAGTCGAGCTCGTTCGCGGGTGGAGATAGCGTCCTGGAGGGATAGTAAATCGGTACCGAGCGTATCCAAAGTTGGCGGATCTACTGGAAATGTGATCTCGTCGACCTCCAGTTCCTCCAATGCTGGCGCAAAAATCTGATTTGGAGTGTGTCCATCCCCGTTCTCCGTACAATCGCCATAAAGTACGGAAGTCAGTTCTGGCATGTCACCTTCGCTCAGTTTGATGTATCGCAGGTCTTGAAGATGTCCCAAAGTACGCATCCAGAAGGCTGACGAGGTTGGAGGCTCCAAGGAGTGAACACTCTGAAGGTGGGTCAAAAGGATGGAGCAACAAATGCCGCTTATGATGCGATCCCTGTTGATCCCCAATTGGCCCAAGACGATCTAGAGAGGAATGTTGCGACCCCACTCCACACGTGAGCTGGAAACGCTTAAATGACGTTCCGATGCGCTGAAAGTGAGTCTTGAGCTCTGCAGAGTGCAGTCGATGATCAATGAACGAATCGCCCGGTTGGGTGGTTCCTGATCTTCGGCCACACCGAATCTTTGCTCAAGAACAAAGAGTAATCATCAAGTGAGAAACCAACGTCGGAATGGCGTTCAAACCTGAATTCTGCACGCGATGGAATATTTACCATGGTGCATCACTTTCTCGACAGAGTTCAACCATCGAGATACACGGTTTACACATTGGAGCGCGACGTGGATCTTCAATAATGCGTTCTTCGATCTGTCCAAGAACGCTTCTATCCAGCTGGGGGGCATCATAGAAAAGTAGGCCCAAAGAGTCGGGCAGTTCAAAGCGACATCGTGCCAATGGTGGCAAGCGTACGAAACGTTCACCCAGGTGGGGGGAGAGAGAATGCGGTCTTTGGTGTGAGAGTCACGAGCGCAAAGGACAAATATAGCTGCCGGGGTCTCAGTTGGGAGGCGAAAAATGAGGGAAAAGGTGTTTCTTTGAGCATACAGGTTGGATAATGCCAACTTGTGCCTAATAATATCTTCTTCGATACGAGCCAGGGCCATGGTCTCGGGGTCATTTGTTGGGGTGGTTGTACTTGCCGCTGGGGACATTTACAAACCAGAAACTAGAACCCAACGCCCGGTGAGTGGAATCAGTCTTCGAATGACCATTATTATTCGATGACTTACGGGTCCAGATACTGCGCGAGACTGCACGACTTAGGGGTGACACTGGATTCGGAGAAGGTCACGATTGACGCTCAAAAATGACTAATAGCTCCGAGGCCTCGGTGACAATGATGCCAAACAGAAATTACACATTCCCGCCACTCTGTATGCAGATGTGTGCACTCTCCTTCGTCCGCCATTGTTGTCACACCCACATACCCTCCCTTACCCCGACACTGAACCACGGTTGTCGTCTGTATGGCGCTCAGTCCCCCGCTCACGGCTTATGCATCTCCAGCCAAGTCACTTGACAGACTCGGGTACGCTTGAGCCAGAACATTTTTCAGACCCCCAAGTGATTACATCCCAGTCCGCGTTGCGCGACCGAGACCCGTTCTACAGCGGAATACGTACCTTGCCGGATTATCAGCGTGGTTTATACTACACCCGCGATGACCTCCCTCGGTGGGTCACCTCTACCAATCCGAGTGTGTCGTGTCTAAGCAACCCGTAGTCGTATTGATCTCTCCAACGTCGGAGCTGACGACCTTGATGTATTGTATCGTGCTTGCAAACCAGCAGAGTTTGGCCAGAACGAGAATGGGGAGAACGTTTCGACGAGTCTTAGGAAATCAGGAAAGATGAACCTGGCATGTTTTGCTGCGCTCTTTGGTCCACGCAGCCTCAGCATCCAGGAGCAGGTATAAATGGCGTCGCTTACTCAGAACTTCGCAACGATGGACATGGAGTTGTACAAGTTGAATGTCTGGTGAGCGCTCTGATCAGTGGGCACCTGTCTCTCCAAACTCGCTATTTCGTAGGAAAGGGAGATTTCTAAAGCTCACAAGGACATGCCACGGAGCCAGGATTTGTTTTGTGTCCTTGGTCGTCGTCCTTCCCACTGTGCACGAGGGCGGCCAACTCGTACTTCATCTCAGACGCGAGTGCAACCGAGCCCTCGGTTTACTTTGTCGCGCTGTTTAGTGATGTCGAGCATGAGGCCTTGCCCATCACTTCGGGTTACCGCGTAACGCTCACTTACAACCTCTACCGCAAACCCATGCATCCTCCTACGTCCATCCTCACGCCATTCCATCTCAAACTCAAGCAAGCGCTAGTCGATTTGGTGAACGACAAGTCAAAACTCCCCAACGGCGGGTGTCTAGGATTCGGTCTTGCCCACGAGTACGTCCACATAGGTCGCAATGTAACTGGCCCGTTGCTGCGCCAGCTGAAAGGATCGGACCGCGCCCTTGCAGACGTATGCGACGAGCTTGACCTCCGTTATTCTCTCAGGTTGCTCTATCGCGAGATTACCCACCCAATATTGAACTTCATCATCATTAAAGAACTTGTCGCAGGTGGAGGCAATTCGGAGCTGGGAAAATTGGTTTCTGATCTTTACCTTCGACAAGCCCTCAAGAAGTCGAGCGTCGAGCAAGTCAAAGGCGCCATTCTCGTCGGACTCGGAGGGCGGCGCAAGCCCGATCCGAGGATTTTGGGGGATGACGACGACGAGGGATATATTTCTCCGTGGTTGAGATCGTTTTACAGGACTCCGTCCACTGAGGTGTTGGAAATTACACCGATGAAATCGTCAGTGAATGTCAAGAGCCTACCGTTTGTCACGGACGGTGAGACGGAGTTAGAGCGCTTTTACGGGACTGCATGCATGTTGATCGCTGTGGAACCGGGCGCGTCACGCAATCTCGTGGGTTGCGAAAATGCTTGTGTCAATGCTTGATTACAGTTGAGCTCATTAGCAACCACGGGCGTTATTTGGTTAGTGATTCGATGAATCGCATCATTTGCTTGTTTCGCGTTTGCTTGTTTCACGAGTCACATTTGAGAACGAAAGCATTTCGTGTTTCCACCAATCTCCCCGCACTCTCGTTACTCTAGTACGTCGAGGTTAACTTACTGGCGTATCTTGTTGTCTGAGTTGTTTGTGACATTGACCAAATCTATCACATCCCGCATGGATCCAATGGGTCCAGAAGAGTAGGTTACCGGAGTCAGAACACATTCATCAAGTGGTTGTCTACTGAGAAAGTGCTTTTGAAGTCCACTGATTTGTCTTACTCTGAAGAATTCAATACGACATGGCGCTGTCAAGAAGTGAGTACAGATGTAGACAACAAAAGTGGATTTTAGCGTACCGTGACATCATATTACTTGCAACGAGTGGATTCATCGGGAGTAAAGTCAATCTGGCAGCCAAATGACGGATAGCGCTGAACCGTTTCATGTACCAACATATCGTGCGTCAACGCTGGGGTATAGGGTCTGGGAAATTAAAGCCAACGGTTCAAACCAAAGCTAGCGATGACCGGACGAGATATAGCGTTGATTATGAACCTACCAGCTATGATTACGGGCGGTGACATTTTAACAACACGAGTAACGCTCACGAAATTGACGAAAACATGGTCACATTATTGAGGGCCTGTTTCGGGTTGACTTGTAAGTTGTGGGTACCAGGACCGATAAGCGTCTGCGACTCAGGTGCCTATCCTGGCGTCTCCATCCATACCTCAATTCAGTGAGGATATTACGATGAAACTGTCTGGATGCAAATCCACGAGTATGAGTGACTCCATATGTAGTCGGAAGGGGTCCTTCGGACTGCATCAATTTTCAGCGTGTCGAAAGCGAGGGTAAAAAGCAACGCGTTACATTTCGTCGTCCAGTGCTTGCTTGTTGATACCCAACTCTCAGAATCCAAAAGGGATCGTTTGGTCGCATGTTCATCTTGCCAGTTCAAGCTGTATATATGCAACGTCAGATTTTGAGCTCCGAGATGCGCTGCTGGTGCTTCTGATGCCTGCGGTATGCGGTGTCGGTCCCGCGTGTATTCGATCGGAACGTGGCGCGTCCCGTTCTGGTTGCCATGTAGCACCGCCTTGCCCATTGCTGCCAAAGCACGCAATTTCCAGGGCTGCTGTGCGTCTTTCGAAGTTCCAGAAACTCTCTGACTGGGACAAAGCAACGTTATGGCGCCAATGGGCTCGTGACCACCGTGTCTTGCATTGCCTACTAGTAACAGCGGGTATATAAGAACGCTGGTCGCGTCGATGAGAGCAGTTCTTCCTTCATTTCTTGAAACGAGTCCATTGCCGCAGAGCAACACTCCATTCACTCGTCGTGACCAGGCCTTTGACAACATCTACTACTACATAACATGTTCACTCCTCAGGTATTCATACAGCCCTCTCTCTCGTCGACCAGACCTTTCACCACACAACATGTTCACCCTTCAGGTTGATGTCCCTACTCTATCCAACAGCCGCTCCTCCATCATATCTCTCCAACTCGACAAGCCACCCCGCTTTTCACTCGATATGTCAGGTGTAGCAGGCTTGTTGGGTGGAGACGATGCCATGTCCGCAATGGCTGCAGTCCACGTCTACGGGAACCAACGTTGGTTGGGTTGGTACAACACACCGGGGTCCTTCCAGATAGCCAAGCGACTCAGCTCGTTTGCGAATTCCGTGTCACTCCGTGGCAACCTCTCCCAAACGCTCTCTTCCACTTCTAAGAGCGTCAACACGGACCCCACAGCATTATTTGGAACGGTCGATTGCAAGGGACCCAAGTTCCGGGCTGCACATTCTGGTACTGTCATTCAGGGGACGAGCTATGTGGCCGCGCTCCTCATGAAAGAATGTGCCGCCTGGTCGGAGGGGAAAGTGGTCCCGGGGAGGAGGACGCAACCTATTGGGATTACCATCGCTGATCTCGGTCAGGCCCCTGCCTCCGAGATGCGCCCCGCACGCAGCAGTGCATTCACCTTGATCTTCGCCAGCATCCCCATCGTCGTCAGTGTTGGTGCATGTGCGCTCTGCGCCATTTGCGAGGACTGGTGTGCGTCATCACTAATCCTCGTTGGCATCGTTGCAAGCGGTATATCTTGCCTTGTCCTCGGCTCGGCAGACTTCGTGTTCACTCATCCTGAGCCTGCCAAAGGCTCGCCTGCTGGTGATGGAATACTTGGCTCAGACAAGGAAATTGTGCTGTTGAGAGGAACAGAAGGCGCCGTCAACTCCATCACGCGCGGCAGCTTCTCCCTCCGTTTCTCGAGCGCGGCCCACTACAGTCTCATCCGGTCGTGCTCCATCCTCTTCTTCTTCCAATGCATCACCCAGCTCCTCCTCATCCCCCAAGCGTCGTTGTTCGGCCAAGTCATGTTCCTCAGCTCGCTTGGTATCTCCGCGCTGTACAACGCTTGGCTTTCCTCTTTGGACAAGGAAAAGATCCATCGGAAACTCGTGTTCGAGAGGGTACTCAAGAACCCGACGTTGACCAAGTACACGCTGGGCACCCGTACCACCGCAGCGGTGTTCATGCTTTTGGTCTTGCAGCCCCAAGACCCCACGGGACTTCTCAACGAACTTCTCCCCAATGATACCAAGGTGTGGAAGCAATGGAAGGCAACGATCTTGGAGCAGCTGTGTCGCCCCTGCGATCAATACTTCTTATCCGACAGCGAAATTGGGGATCTGGACGGGTTTACGCAACAGGAGCAGGATCTGTTGCACCTACTCTTCGAGGACGCGAGGGCGGCGTACAATGGTTACAGGAACTATCTCGGGGTCGATGCGGTGTGATTGTTTTGTTTCTTTTTGTTTCCGCGTCCATCTTCTCTAGACATCATTCATGTAGCGATTGATTTCGATGTATACCCGGTTTGATGCATACCCCACTAGAGCGACGATATTATACCCTGAATTACGTTGGGCAGAGTAGACACAACTAGTAATCTTAGAGAATCCGTTTTACCCAAGCGGTTCAAATATACTACCTGTTTGGGCGTATGTTCGAGGCGCCGGTTATGTAAGCGGGTGATGCCAGTGCATCTAGGGGCTAAACCTCCCAATCATTTACTACGTTGCCTTCCCCTTGCATTCGAACTTAAAGCCACATCTAGATCTAAATACTCTGGTAATCAGCCTGGTATATGATTTTATGAACCCTGTAAGTTGCTGAGCATATCATGAAGGAGATGCTAATACCACAGTTTTACTACTAGTCTGCCCAGCTCCTATCTCTGGTTCATAAATTTCCTGCAAAGTACTTGGGTATGGCAATCCCCTGCATCAATGAAGAGATCGCTAAGCATACATCATCTATATGTGACCTCCACAGTCAAAAGAATGCCTTATTTCCTATTTGTCGCCTTCCATCTGAACTCTTTGCAACCATCTTGCTTAGGCTAGTGATTATGATGATTTTTATTCTTATGACCCCCCAGAACCTAAAAAACACAGTTGTGTTGTTCCTAGGTGGGTCAATGTTTTGTATGTTTGCTGTTACTGATGGTGTTACGAACAGTACAGTTCACCACCCCTTTTACTACCAAAGTATTTGTTACGAACGGTACAGCCCACCATCCCTTTCTACCACCAAAGTATTACTACACTTCTTACATTAACACTCTTCCCTCACTTTACACCGTTCTTCAAACACCTTACGTCTAAACTTGGCTTCTTCTTTCCACGCCAAGCATGACTCATTCTTCATGACTCATACAGCACAGCCCCTTTAATCTCCGCTTCATAAGGCTGTGCTTATCTTCCAATATGACTCACTCTGACTCCCAGCCAATGGCAGTATCCCCTCTTATCTACATCGCCAGATCTAGCGTACACATGTACAAACACTGTAGTAGTATATAAAGGCCAAAGCAGCCGCCAGAGAACTCCAGTTTAGTTCTCTTGGTCTTTCCCTTGTAAAGTCCCCTCAGAATCGACTCGATCTTCTTTTCGCCTCTCCTATCTTTTGTCTTTGTTACCGTTTTGCCTATGGCCCTTTAGTGGGTAGTGACAAGCGTTCTCTCCCCTACACTCCCACTAGATCGTTCACGCAAGCCCTTTGGGGATTGTTTGCTCGGTTGTTTCAGTGTTCTTGGAAGAGGATAGTTACGTCCGTGCAGTGGGTGATTTGTCCTGCTAAGTTTGGGGTTCCATCTACGTTATACACAGAAATTGGACGTCTTAGGGGTCTAGTTGGGAGACCAGCCTCCTGCGCCCATTTTTGGTCAATGAACACGACATTGGCTCCGCTGTCTAGGAGAGCTTTACTGGGAAGAGGGTTTTGGAGTTTGTTGTGAGAAATTGTTATATCCAGGAGGATTTCCTTTTCGGGGTTTATGGTTCTGGTGAAGATGTTCTCAGGGGCAAATGGTAAATCGGAATTAAGCATTGGTTTATTGCCCCGACCGTGCTTCGTCTCAAACGAAGTCGCCGATTGGCTGAAGTAAAATACATGTGCATCGTCCTGAATATCCCCTGAGTCTTCCACTTCCAGAACATCAAACTTATTTACAGAAGCAACCTGAACACCGGAATCGTTCAGTTCGACCTTCCTTTTAAAGACTCGGTGTCTTTCATGTCAAAGAAGTATGCCTTCATTTCATCATACGACATCCCCCTTACCACCACAAAAGGGTCTTTTTCCTTTTGTTCTGATGGTTGTGGTGTTTCAGTGGCGCGGACGCTCCTTTTGCAGTTTCGACTGTGTCTGCCACCTAAGAACTTACAGTCAGGGCATTGCTTCTTCGGCTCTTTACATTCTTTTGCGAGATGCCCTTCCTTTCGGCAGTTGAAGCATTTCTGATTACCCCCTCTCTGAGCGGCATCTATAGTGGTTTCATGAGTTCACCATTCTGGGGTTTTGGTGGTTCTATTTCCGTGAAGCATTTCAAACGCCTCCATGTCTTTGCCCACATCTCGGATAGTGGAACACATTGATTCGACGTCTCCCACCCTTCGCCGTTGTCGGAAGACTTCCTCAATGATTACTTTAGAGGTGTTTTGCTCTAGGAGGAATACACTGAATGCGTCTCCAATTCTGGCTTGGGCGTAAAGGGCCCTCCATTTGGCTAGGAAGTCATCTATCGGCATTCATCCTTATTTGTAGCCAGAGATTTGTTGTTTGGCCCAGTCTTGTTGTAAGACTGGCCGGAACAGTCCTTCTATTTCCCTTGCAAAGGAATACCAATTATTCTCGAAGCGGGAGTGTAGAAAGCAAGTTTGGCAGGTTACTTGGTTACTCACCTAGTGCTGTGTTTGGTGCTTAAGCGTTGATGGTGGAAGTATGAGATCAAGAGTGATATTTAAACTCAGCTATACTCAG
>JBBPSA010000220.1:0-12903 GCA_038093355.1 Boletus calvinii | reverse complement strand
AGACCGAGCGTGGAGGCTGTCACGAGCGCGAGGGTGCGTCCGGAGAAGAGGCGTCTGCGGAGCGTCGCCATCGTTCAACACGTTTAAGTTCGGGTCCGCGTCGGGTCGAGGTGGGGCGCGTTAGGTTGCTGCGTGCTGCGTGAGAGTGCACTCGGTTCAACGACGCGATTTTGAGCTGGAGGGGTTTATAGGGTTGGACGCAGCGGCCCGCCGGATGAGACGCTGTCCGATGTGACACGATGTCTCGGAACACCGGAAAAATTTACTGGGAGTCGTCGCTGGGTCGTGCCGCGCAATCGCCGCGTGTACGTTCGTCGCTGCCAGTGATCCCGTCGACACCACACGTCGTTGAAGTTGTTGTAGCTAGACGATGTCTCATGATAAAAGCCCTGTCTGCGAGTGCCTTACAAAGGTCCACGGGCCGGGCGGACCGCTCAACCCGAACGCAAAACAACCATCGTCATCGTCTCAGATCAACCTACATTCGAAAATTCACAAGATTACGCTTGGATTACACGCCAAATATGTGAGCATGAAACTATACATTCACTTACACCTCCGCCACGCCCCCCGGCGTCGCCTGCACCACAACCACCCCGCTCGCCACCCCTGCTGCCATCACAAACGCTGTCGCCACATCCCCAATTGTATTCTGCACCAGCTCATGGCCTGTACACCGTTGCTCCTCCACAAGCTGCTTCAACTCGTGCACGACATCCGGCCGGTGGAACCGTTTCGAGCGCCCGGCTACGACGAGCACCCGCCGGTGTGTCTCGCGCAGCTGCTTCGCGCGCTGCACCAGTGCGTGGAGCACAGACGCTTGCGAGACGTCGGTAAATTTGATCCGAGAGAGCGCCGAGCGCATTTCCGCGTGTGTATCCTTGTCAAACGTCGGCGATGCGTAACGCGACCACGTCAGGTCGTCCGCCGTCTCGGATTGTAAGACATACGCCGTGTTTGGCTTTCCGTAGACCGTGCTCGAAAAAGTGAGCGACTGGATCAGATGAACGAATTCAACGTCTAGTATGCAAAGGAGAGTAAAACAACACGAACCGACATGACAGCAGACCCAGGTTCCAACTCTGCCTTCTCATCGACAACCGCCAATGCGGGCCTTGCAATCCCAGGTTGCTCAACACCCCTCCCCACGCGAATGACCGTGGCACTCATTCTCGGGTTCATGCACAACTGCACCACCAACTCAAGTGCAAGCCGGTCGTCCGCACCACCAAAGAATGGGCATAGGACATGCTGTTGACCATTTGTGCCCGCATTATCCCCCAAATCGACCAATAGTGCCACGTCCGTCTTGCTGTGCCTAAACACACCACGAACAAAGTGCGAGCGCAGCGTCGACTCAGCGTTGTCCTTGGATGAGAGCCCGAAAAACGTATCGAATGGGTTTGGTTCCGGTTTTGTCCCACGAGGTTGAGACGATCCAGTTTCGGATGGATCCGCTGTCGAACCCAACGAAGGAGGGATCCAGGGAATGAGGACGAGCTGCGAACCATGTCTCTCGGAGTGTTCGGCCACGGCGTGAGCCCAGTCATCGTGTGATACGACAGACAGGGAGGCAGACACGGGGATGTCGCTCTGTTCTGCAAACATCTTGAAGACACCTACAAGAGGATCGGTACTGATCAACGTTTCTGTCATGGCAGATTTCATCATCGTCGATGTACGTTCCGATAACTCGATGAGACGGAGGGCATTGACGGAGGGCTTGCTCGACCTTATAGTATCCTCAGTGGTGGGAGGTAGCACCAATTTCGTTAGTGCCATGATACCAGGCATGTGATTGAATTCATCGAGCACCACAGCGAATCTGTATCGCCAAATTCCGTCCTCGACACCCCCAGAATACTTGCTGATGGATTTCTCCTCGGTGTCATCGCTAGATGCCGTGTGAGCAATGCCAGCCCCAAGTCCAAAAGTGCGGTGCTTGGGTGGATAAATGAGGTTAACGAGAGGGGTTGTCATGAACGTGAGGATCAACGCCTCCAAAACGAACATGGAGAACACTTGTTGGGTGAGGATTTTCGCTGACAACCCGACATTGAGGACGATCAGTTCCACCAAACTATATGACGGTGAGGTATAATTATGCGATCATTCGAGTGAAACATACCCTTTACAACTCATGAGAGAACCAACGGCGGTCGCTTCGCGCCAGCTGAAACCAAGGGCTCTCGATGAGAGCGTGCATCCGGTGAATTTACCAGTGAAATCCAGCGTCGCGAGGGCAAAGACAAATCCCCACGCGGTGCCTAACAAAATATTTCGATATAGGCCAGACCCTGTGAGACGCCACATACCAGTGTTGATCAATCCCAAGTTCGTGTTGAGTCCGGAAATCGTGAAATACTAGATACGTACGTTGAGAAAAGTAGAGTGGTGCTCGAATTGTCACTCACAAGGGGAAGGAAAATGATTTGAACCATGTCTTCAAGTTTCTCCACAAACACAATGGATATACTACCCTCTCGGGGTACGATGACGCCAACGACGAATGCGCCTGCGAGGTAAAAATGGCCATCCATGAATACCCAACAAATCAAGCTATTTGAACCCAAACGCACCAAAGATCGCGTTCACGCCGACAATGTCGGTAAAGAAGGCAGAGGCCCAAAGGACGAGCATGACAACTGTCATATAAAACATGGTAGGTCCGTGAACGCTGCTTCCCGTTTTCCTCGCAAGCCAAAGCAATGCCCATTTGACCGGGAAGAGGAGAAACAAAGTGTACGCCAAACAGGTGAGGAATGTCCACAAGGCAGTGAGACCGGAGGTCGCATTCACAAACGAGACGGCCAACGCAAGCAAACTCCAGCCGATGACATCGTTGGCAACACCCGCGGATAGCGCGATGAGGCCAACCGTCGTATCCAGCAATTTGAGGGCGCTGAGAATACGACAGAGGACAGGGAAGGCGGTGATCGAGAACGAGACGCCAATGAAGAGCATGAAATAGTTGGAGTTGGAGCTGGCGGACGATTCGATGAAATGACGGTATAGCGCGACGGAAATACCACATCCGACGCCAAACGGGAGCAACACGCCTGCGAGAGACACTGCGATAGACAAACGGGCATTTCGCCGGATGACGCTGGGGTCGATTTCAAGGCCGATGATGAAAAGGAAAAGGCAGAGTCCGATATTGGCGGTGAGGGATAGAAAGGGAACGGAGCTTGCAGGGAAGATGTGATTCGTGAAACCAGGAATGCGCCCGAACGCCGTGGGGCCTTAAAGGCAGGGTCAGACTGCTGTGCAAACAAATGTGCGTGATTTACCTAGGAGAATGCCTCCGAGGATTTCGGCGATAACGCGAGGCTGTTTGATTCTTCCCAGAAGCAAGCCAAGTAGTTGGGCCATCATGATGATGATACCTGTCCTTGCATGAGTGCCCAATGGAAGAAAAAAAAGAAGAGAATCGACGCACCGAGTTGAATGATCCATAACCTCAAGGGATCTGCGACATTGTAGGTCGCTGGATCTTGGCCAGTCAGAAGGCCACCCTCGAGGAAACAGACATATGAGCCCCTCTCCTACTGTGTCGAATGCCCCATCAGACATACCTGGCCTTGGACTGTCGCCCTCTTGACCGAGAGACTGTGGAGCACAGAGATGGCTGTACTTGAAAACTCTCCCATGATGGGGTTACCTCGAGCATTGCACAAGTGCCAGCGTTATATAAACCGTCCGGTAGCAGTGTCATAGCACAGGTCTCCATCGCAAGCGACGCTGACATAAACAATCTAACCCGACATGTCGGTGACAGGTGGCAAGTATCCAATGGCAGGTTGGAGTCCAGGGACTCGAGCGGGCATCTGGAGAGCTCAAAAATACATACTCATTCCACACTTTTGTGAGTCTCCCATGGGCCAAATGCCCACAAGCGACTCTAAAAAGAGTACGCGACGCTTTGCGAGCTGATTTAGCACTGAATCAGCACTTACGAGTGCAGGTGCGTAGGACGAGTCTCTCAGGAGTCAGGTACAATCAGTTCAGGAACTGAAACATGAACATTAATGGCAGTCCAAGAACTCCAAGCGAGCCCCCTGATTGGCTGGTGAGCCTTCTAAGCGACCTCAGAAAGAGGTACTGTAGCCAGCAGGGTTTTCTTTATTAGGCAAGACCAGGTCCGGCAATCTCACCAGTAACTCGTGGCGTATGGCGGCTGGCATTCAGAAGTGACTCGCTGTCAATTGACAGCATCGCACCGTAGGAAAACGGTTGATGCCGATCCTAAATTGTAACAATCTCAGGATGCAGTTTGATCAGGATATATAAATCACCCAGTAGATTGGGCCTTTGAAAGTTTGATGATGATTTGATTAGCCGAGCGGTATCAACCGGTGACATCATCAGGTACTACATCTCTGAACCCTCCGCCACTTTACGACCTTATCTACGCTATCACATCCTATTATGGTATACTTATACAATGGCCCATCTACATCGGACAATGTGGAATGAAGAGTATATCTACTTATGTGATTACCTCCAAGAAAAAAAATAGTTGACGAGTCCCCGACTCCCACGATAGTGGGAGAGGGTCTTGTGCGCAGCAAGCAGTGTGAGAAAAGTATCATATAAGCAACTGTAGAGTTAAGGTTTTCCCAGTGCATTGGTTGTCGATATTTTTTGCAGGTCTCAGTGAACGAACACCGAAGGTCACTTTGATGATTCTCAAACTAGGTGGCGACCGGGCCGCCTACCATCTTGCTTGCGGTTTGCGCTGCGTGTGATGTGGTTTTTTTTTGCCTTTCGAATTGCAGCATTGAATCAGATCATTCGTGAATTCATTGTTATAGTAGTCCTTTGCCTATCGTACATAATCAAGATCTCACGATAACTCCATCTATTGTACACATTCAAGCTGGTGCTTTGATCAAAGACTTGCAGGAAGTATCAGTTTGAGTGATTGTGTGAGCAGGTGATAGGCTAGGTGACTTACAGTGTAGGTGTGTTACACCGTCAGTGCCACTAGGACCTGCGACGACATCTACCTCGCTACCCATCCTAGGTTCCTGCCGATGACAGTCGGCGGTTCCCGAATTTTTTTTGCTTTCTCAGCAATTACGTAATGTTTTTATTACTGTATTTTTTTTGTCAAGAAGGTTTTGAAGCCCACGGCTCCATTCAACGAATGGATGCGCGGGCTGTTAATCGAAACACAAGGCAGTGGGAGGTTACGAACAACAGCGCGACACGGAAAACCTCCAAGGAGTCGAGTTGAGAGTTGGGGGGGTGGAAGAGAGCTGAAGTTGCAGTATGAACCCCATTGTTACTGCGAGTGGCCGAGACCACGACAGCCAGGGGGACCACGGCCCATCGCACACCTGTCGTGCCCCAGGAACCCATGGAAACGAGTCGGTAGGTCAACGATGAGACCACTGACATCGTGCACGCGAACGTGACATGTGCAGGACCCGAGAGGCCAGCGGGCGTGTCGCAGAACCCACCTCAGAAGCCACTTGAACTACGAGCAGGCAGTGACATTGGAGAGGCCGACGAGCCCGTTGAAATAGCAGGTGAGGAGAGCGAGGAGTTGGTTGAGGGCGCGAACGGGCAAAATAGCCAGGATGACGATGGCGACACCGATGTCGTGCGCAATGTCCGTGAAGACCTGCGACGACCCGATAAGGACCTTGCAGACTGTCGACAGATGCCAAAGAGCGAGTAAAAAGCGAATGACATGACATGATTCATTCCTTGGTCTATAGGTTACCCTGAAAATGTTACATGTACCTTCAGAGTCTATATATTCTGCTGGGAGTTTGACTGTGAAGGATAAAGATCATCCAGGAGTCAGGGACCGGCACTCGTGCCGCTACGATGTGAGCATCGATATATTACCTTGCTTGCAAGGCTCACCGTGCTTTGTTCATGTCTCACAGAGACAACAGGAGCATATAATGCGAGAATGGGAACGGGGGATCAATGTGCGTTTGAATGTCTACAATGACGCCGTCTGTGGACGACTGCGTCGTGTTCTTTGCTCCCATTGCCGCGAAATCTCAGCTCGGACATGGAATTAGATCGTGTTTTTCCTCTTGCTGCGCCTGTAGAGGCGATTTTTGAGGTGATCAGTATCGAAGGGCGCTCCAGGTCCAAGAAATCACTCGAGACTTTGACTTCGAACCTCCCTGTTTCGTCACGTTGTAGCATGATCAGGCCACCAGACGCGGAGGTTAAACTGTGCATTCTGATGGATTCTTTCGAAGGTAGCGAATATGGAAGGGAGAGAGGATTTTTGGTGTCTGTATACCAAATAACCATCATAAACGCACTACTATGCTTCCGCGTGCAAGCAAAATTCGTGCCGGCTCCCCGTCGGCACTCCCGAGTATGAAAACGGTGACATGTGGTGATACGGACACCATGGGTAGTGCCACAACTATGTATACGAGTGGCTAGTTTGGATGACCACGACGATAGACAAAGTTGACTTTGAAGAGTTGCAAACGACACCATACACAAATCCAACTTGAAGATATGTCGGAGTGGTCTCTGCATCAAGCGGCTCGATGCGGTTTGGAGAGTGGAATCGGCTCGGGCCGCGTTACTAGGACCCGTGCATCGAGAGGGTCAGTACACAATGTACCTAAGAATAAATCGCGCACAGAATATTGAGAAATGTTTTGCCTCGTTGCGATGTGCAAACGGATGTTTGAAAGATACATGCGCGTCGACTTCACCATAAACGTCACATTAGGCCACGTGTTGTCGTCCCATCGAACCTCCGGTCGGGGCCGTCATTTTCCCGAAGCCCCGAGCACTCGGAGACGACCTTCGTCCGAGATGTCGTTCGAGTCGACCCTCAGCGATCAAAATATTGATCGACCTTCGCTCGTCGTGCCGAAGTATGTTGCAACATGGGGGTGATAAGGATGTTGAGAGTGAGTCCTCGGACATGGACAGTTCGAGGGTCGGACAAGGAGTGGCCAATCGGGTGCACGATCGTTATCTTGCCACGCCCCGCCACTGCCGGAAGTGACCTCCTTCTTTCGACGCGGGGACGACTTGATACAAGTTTACGGTCGGCGAAGTTGCCTCGACGCTTTTTCTCGAACGTGGCAGAGTCTCGGCTGAGCTGGGCACGCTGTTGACAAACGTTTGTCCAGGCTAGCGAGTAAGACATTATGATGTATTGTTGTGTCGCTTAGCATCAAAATACCCGGTCGTCATCTTCGATAGTGGAGCGCACCAGGTGGCAACGACGTCTGAACTGAGTCAAATCTTGTGCACTTCAGAAAGCTCACTCTGGCTCGAGGACAGGACATGAATGGAGGACGCACGGACTCGGACGATGAAGGACTGGCGTCGCTGTGGCGCAGTCAAATGACCTCCAGGTGAATAAAACGAGGTGTGCCAGTTACTAACCGGAAAGTGGCGGTGTCGGTTAGCTAAGAAGTGGGGCAGCACGTGGACCTGGCACTGTGCCATCTCGAACGTATTTAACCTGCCACCAGTTCACTTTTTCTCCCAGACTTGCACCCTCACAAGCAACAAAGTCGATGGAGCCCACCAACAAGACCACCGTTAACCAGCCTCAGGCTGCCACTCAAATGAGTATGTCCTTCTTTCCTCCATTTGTTCGTGCTCGTGAACAGCCACCAGGTGTTATGAACCCTGCTCCTGCAAACAACAACCAAGAGCACCATGCCAAGCGTCTCCGTGGCGGTGGTGCTGGAAAGGTATGCGCTTGACTTCTTCGGATGGAACACGTCTCTGATAGCTCGCCCTTTCAGGACTGCCTCTTGGCTGCCCTTGAGTGCTTCCTCTGCTTTGGTGCGTATTTTGTTTACCAATATGAGACACAACTGACGGGCGTCAAACAGAGTGCTGCAAGGTACTTATACCCCCATAATTCACCCTTAACCCAGTGCTGATATCCTCTTCAGGAATGCTGCGAGTGCGCTGCGGACATTGTCTGTACGTCTGCGCAGTCTCTCCGTCGCTGTTGCTGCTGACCCTCACATCCAGGCTGTCCCTGCGAGATGTGCTGCTAAACGTTGGGCAGATGTATTCATGTACTATGGTGTGATGTGTGTATGGACGTGTTGTATCTTGAATACTCCCAGTTTCTTTCGAGTGGCTTTTTTTGGACCGTGCGTCGTTTCGTACAATAGCGCTCGACGCACGAACGTTGCGCCTACGACTCTTGAGGCGGCTTGATATGTACTAGTTAATTCTACACGTGTTGTCGGTATGGCACTAGTGTCACCGGATCGAGCCGAACTCTAATGTCATGTCCATTTGCATTTGACATGTCCGCTTGCTCTTCGGATGAGTGGCGTTTTGGTGGCACTTGTCCTCTTGCCACCTTCCATTCCGGGTTGGCGCTCCCCTCAACCTCTTCCTCTCCTCTGTGCACAAGCGACATCCAAGAGTACCGATCTTGATCAGACGATCTGTTATCACTCAGTGCTCACAGCACGGCACGAGGGGCTGGCCTTGCGGTCATGGTACAGTTGATCGATCCACTGGAGGAAAGGCGAGTGTTGTTATGAAAATTGGCGCACCCCGGCATTCAATCTATGGTAGTCACTGCCGCCCTCTGCTTCGAGTCCCCACAAGTCAGGTCATCTATTATAAGAACGAACGTCATGGGTTTTCGTGAACCACCAATTTAAACTTGATCATCCACCCCAAGGTTTACCTCCAGTTGGTCACTCATATTTATGCGAATCGACATGTATGCGATCCAGATGTCTCTTCATTTCATCGCACCGGGATGGCAGTTGGCAACACGAATGCGACGCGTACATATCAGCAGATAGCCACTCTACCAGAGCGAAGGCGTCTTGCACTCATCATGTGAGACGATACACCACCCGGTACGAGTCCCGAATAGCTCCACTCGCCGAATGTCGTGATACTGTCTCCATGCATGGTGGTATCGCGGTCGGCGCCACCCTGCCGTCGGATTCCATGTCCGATGCCCCACTCTGCGATAACAGAGCGTGGTCGATATGACGATGTCTCGCACTGCCAGCATTGCAAGCACACGCCGCGGTCATTGCCTATGAGGGAGATCGACGAGTTCAGAGGGATCAACGATGTAGAACAGGGATTCACCGGGGGGGACCAGTTGATGGAAAGGGAGGAGATGGCCGAGTATGGCCATAGAACTCGAACTGAAGGGGGGATGTGACGGCCCCCAAAGATACCCCGTGCCAGTGATACCAGTGCACGTCGGAGAGCGACTGATGGAATGTAACAGAGATCGGACGTGCGACGTGCGATTGACTTGACCGTATTTCATCGATGTATCCTACGAGTACCCCTGGTTATGGACTCTTCGTCGTCCATGTAATCCTCCGGCATCTGTGCTTCGGAAGTGCCCGATCCTCCCCATCTCTTTAATCCCAGTCGACGGCGTTAGCGGCAGCTTCTGGCTCGATGTTACCAAAGAACATGTGTGGTGGGCGCACGGCGTA
Source organism: Boletus calvinii (assembly GCA_038093355.1). Lineage (NCBI taxonomy): Eukaryota > Fungi > Basidiomycota > Agaricomycetes > Boletales > Boletaceae > Boletus > Boletus calvinii. The sequence continues at coordinate 3,457 of JBBPSA010000220.1, read as the reverse complement.
GTACCCAGCCTGAGTATCTATAACGATGAGGCGGAACTTGACGTTAGGCTCGGAATTGAACAATGAGCGCACTGCGCTGTGGTTCACTTCCGGTAAGCCGTCAGCGGTCATACGACTGCGGATCCCCTCGCTAAAGTCCAGGCATAGCTTCAGGTGTGCGCGCGGTGGAAGCGCTCGTTTACACGGAACACAAAGTCTTCGCCATCCAAGATGCTACGATAAAGAAGCCTCGAAGCAATTGTCTCGGCGAGGACAAAGTCGGCATCGACAACTGTCATAGTGTTACCGGGAAAAAATAGGATACGATAATACTAGAACATACAACTACGCTAGGATACAACACCCTCCCTCTCCATCCTTCGTCGTTTGCGTTCCTGTTCCTCCAAAATCAGACGCTCTGCAGCAGACATAGCAGCAGCAGGCCGTTTCTTGTCGTTTCTGCTGTCGGCATGATCCGAGGGTTTACTAGTACTAGCGGCTGAGGTCTTGAAGACGTTGGGACGTTTCAAAGGATTGCCGCCCAGTTTGAGGGGATTGAGCTTCAATCCCCCCGTGGCGGGTGCGGGCGTGCTCTCAGCGGATGCAGCCGGTTTCATGGAGAGCGAGAGAACGACTTTCTCAGCGCTGTCGTCCCGTTGTAGAACCCTCTCTTCTGGGGGTGGCGAAGCCGACCCCGAAGACGTCCCAGCCTCTTGCTTTGCCCTCTCGATCTGCTCCGCAATCAATAATCGCTCGCGTTGTTCGTCCGACATGGTCGCGCGCTCCTTTTTGAGCGAGGCCTCTTGCTTGGCGAGGGCCTTGGGCGAGTTGTCGATCCATGCGATGAACCAGCCCTTGTCGGTTTCGTCGACGCGGGCGATACCTGAACGACCGAGGTATTTAACGAATTCGGTGAGGGTGACCCAGCGGGTGGCGTTCATGTGGAGATGCTGCTTGTCTTGGATGAACTCTTGGTACACCCGATTCGCAAACACCCGCTTGGTTCCAAACCTGCTATCGACGTCAGCAAAAGGCGTCGCAGAGAAGCACGCGGACGCACCTCCGAGAGAGGAGTTGGACAAAGTCGTGCTGGAACTGACTCGAAAAGTCGGCAATGTGTCTGCCTGCGTTCTCGCCAACGACGAGCATCTGACGGAGATGGGCTTCGGATTGGGCGTGACATTTGAAACCGTTTTCGTCTCTGCATTGTTTCTCGCAGACTTGGCAGTACCATCGAAGGCGCTGGAGGCCTTTCGACTTCATCTTGTTTGCCAGGTACTTTGGCGTTCCGACTGGACGACACGGTCAGCGATCGGGTACGGTGAATAACACAGGGACTTGCCTTCTGCGCGGGGCATGATGGGCTAATGAATGGTGTAGTTAGTGGTAGTACTTGGTGACGAGGTTATCGTGGGTGTGGTTTTCCCACGATCTTGCTTACTGCTGCTGTATTGCACAGCCACTGACATACGCACTCTCGCCATGCTCAGCGAAAAGGCAAAGGGAAAGCAGCGCGCGGTAGACCCAGAAGTTAACGGAGCACCGTCTCAAACTGACTCTAGGAATTTAACGATCCGGTTTACGGAGGGCATCCCAGACCTCGTCCTGTTCGTGACAAGCACGGACGCCGTGCGGGATGTCAAGACAAAGGTGTGTGTCTTGCTAGCAACCAATGGCGTCGCTGACTCAGATACCAGATAGTCGCTGCACGTCCGCAGGTAAAGGACCGGCGACTGAGATTGATTCACGCTGGCCGACTGCTCACGGATGGTACTCTGCTGCATTCCTGGTTGAGTACGCTCGAGGACCGGCAGTCGCGTGCCACGACGTCCCCATCTATTGACTCGGCTTCGTCCTCGCCGCAATCCCACATCATCACTTGGTTGCATTGCTCCGTTGGGCCCAAGATCGAGCCGGGCACGGAAACCGAGGACACGCCGCAGGTACGCATGGATGCTTGACGTAGGCTCGTTCACGGACGAAACGGACAGGTTGCACAACTCCGACCACTGCGTGGTTTCGACCGCCTGGTCGCAGCTGGGTTTTCAGAGGAAGACATTTCCAACTTTCGTAGGCAATTCCATAGCCAGTCGTCGTCAAACTATCTCGATATCGAGATCGAAAACGACGAGGATTGTATGTGCATTTCGTGCGTTGCATCAAACGACGATGGCTTATTTCGGTAGATGACGAGCACGCGCGTGCGTTGGAAGAGCAGTGGATCGATTCGATGGATAGTGTGGGCAATGCACCGCTCGTTCAGACGTCGGCACAGAGCATGATTCTGCGAGGCATCGTCATGGGGTTCTTCTTCCCCATCTTGCCCTTGTTCTTCCTGCGCGATGCCAAACCGGCTGCTTTCTGGGACGACGGCAGCGAGGTCCAGCCCACGGAAAATGTTATTTTCCCGTATGTTACTACCCGCTCCAGTGACTATTCTGGTTAACCTGGCGTTCGCTCTAGACGCAAGACGCAGCTGGGCATCGTCATTGGATTCATGGTGAACATGTTGTTCGGAACGTGGAGATACCTGTTGGATAACTCAAGTTAGGGGTCATTGTACCATATATGGCAACAATGATAATTAGACGCGACGCGCGTAAAATTTGACCTTGTACACAAACGTCCATCTCTGTTTGCTACGCGTCTCGAATCGCGATGGATTTCCAAGCACTCGCGGGTCTCTTTGCGACCACTTACAATGCCGATCCCAACATCCAAAAGGCGGGCGAACTCCAGATTCGCAAGGTGTGTCGAGCCTTGGTTTCTTCGTCGACAGCGACCCAGACCCTGCCTCGTGTCCTAGATCGGTGCACAAGAGGGCATGTTGACCGCCATCTTGCAAATCATCGCTTCAGACAGCGTCGATCTGTACGTGCCACGTTCTCTGTCCGCTCGCCCCGCTCACCCACCCCTCCAGCTCCACCCGCCAAGCGTGTTCCGTCTACCTCAAAAACCGTGTCCACACCGCGTACATCGTCGACACGCCCAGCACGCGCCCCGAACAGGTCCCGATCGCGCAATCCGATCGCGACGCGCTCAAATCGGCCGTCTTGCGTGTCCTCGCCGCATCGCCCTCGAGGACGATCACGGTTCAGCTCGGTGCAACCCTCAAAGACCTCATCTCGCATGATTTTCCAGAGCGGTGGTCCGGATTGTTGGACAGCATCAACGCGTTGTTGAACAGTGGCGACATTCGCGAGGTCGGCGCGGGGTGCGTGGCGGCGCTCGAGTGCGCACGCGCGTTTAGGTGAGCGAGGGGCGGGTCTTGGTCGGTTTCGCTGACGGGTGGGGTAGGTATCGTCAGAACAAGGATCACCTTCCTCTCATCGTGGAGAAGCTCTTTCCGACGCTCGTCACCATTGCGGGTGGCATGTTGAACACACCTCCCTCGGCGGCGCAAGAGATCCCATCGATGTTGCATCTTATTCTCAAGACGTACAGGACGTCCCTCATCGTCAACCTCAGTGTACACCAG
>JBBPSA010000219.1:0-12957 GCA_038093355.1 Boletus calvinii | reverse complement strand
TTATGCTTGTGCGCCCCGCCTTCTGCTTCGCTGTCCTCGTCGCTCCGCTCAGAGCCCGATGCGTGCTGGTGCTGGTGATTATGACGATGCCCCATTTGAACGCCCGCTCCACCGCCCCCCGCTGCGAGGCCACCGCGGCCACCCATGAAACCATACCGGCCCAGGTTGGAGACTTCGAACGTGGTGAGTTGACGGGCGACTTGCCAGTATTGCGTTACAAGGATTACGGACGTCCAGGTGAGTTGGAGAGTAGACCATAGCGCAATGACGAAAAGGAATGCGTCCTTGGATACTACGACGCATAAGAAGGCTGAGCAGTCACCAGGACTCGGCTCACGTGACGAAACGGCGGCGAAGACTGCGGCTGAAGATCAGCAGGAAGGCATAGCGAGTTGCGTTTGTGACTCACATTTATAGCTGAGGTAGTCGAATAAGGCGATGCCAATGACGAGAGTTGTCACAAACAGCAGGAATTGACGGTGATTGTTTGCGCCAACTGTCAGACACCAGTCAGTAATTGGGTGTCCTGGTTGACAAGAAAACGAACCGCAATTCCACACCCATGGACAGTGACTAATGTTGGAGAAATTAGAAAGGACAGAGGAAGGGTGATGAACACATTACTGGTCGCTTCTTGAGACACACCTGTCGCACACACGACAGTGTTTCGACCGAAGAGGTTTCCTTGCCTGGACACGGCTTGTAGCACTGGAAACCTAACATAAAATGATACTCACCATGCACTGAATGCAGAATGTCTGACCATTAAGTCGACCCTCTGAGGCCAAATCCTCTATTATCTACGCCATTTTCGTGTCAGCGTGATAATGAAGATGACAGCACATACTGTTTTGAGCTCTCCGTCGTTCGCTGGCCGAGGACATGCACCCGGATCAAGCGTGATTGCTCGGAAGAAGTTGTATGCGCACAGACCGAAGACCAGTGCGAAAGCTAAATGGATGTATGAATGCTCAGGCATTTCTGCCAAAGATAGTCAAGTAAGACGAGAGCAAGGTTTAGATGATGACGATAACATTACCTTTGACGAGTCTAGTAACCCAGCCGTACCCGACCCATAGCATGGACGCAGCGATAATACCCGCAAAGTACGGACTTTGATTGACGGTCCCCATATAACTGTCCTTGCTTAGGAGAACGCGTGTAACAATCTTGGTCCATTGTAAGTGTGCGGGAGTCGATCCAAGGGAAGTACAACTCACGTGGTGCATGGCGAAAAACTCAGCCATCGAGAATATTACACCAACATACCACGGAAGAATACTTAGGGTGGCAAAGATAATGTACAGGAATACTGAAGGCAACACAAAGATGGCGATTTTGGTGTTTCTCTGCCAAGCACGTCAACAAAGATATACATACTGCACAAGGAACACCTACTTCGCTCAATGGGGTTGTTTTCTTGACGCCGAATTCGGACATGCCACCTTCCTCCATTGCGCGCCTCCACGCACCCAAGCTCTTGAGTTCGACAGCCATATCTCTTGGTGTTCGTCCTTCTGCGTCTTTTGCATGGATATCCGCGCCCATCTCGACGAGGCGACGAAGAATGACCCTGTTTCCTCTCACCACAGCCCAGTGGAGGGGTGAAAGCCCGGCGTCATCTTTCAGATTAGGATTTGCACCATGTTTCAACAACAAGTCGACGGAGAGCGCATCCCCCTGATATGCTGCCCACATGAGCGATGTGTGCCCTTGCAGGTCGCGAGAATCCACGCCGACGGGTTGATGGAGCAGATAAAGGAGCGGCATCACAGATGATGAATGTGTGACCAGGTGCAAGGCATTGTATCCCTGGGAATCTGTGATGGTCGGGTCGGCATTATTTGATATGAGTAAATGTACGATGTAAAGGTATCCGTTTCGTGCAGCCCATTGGAGCGGGGTCGCTTGAAGATCACCACCAATGGCATCGACGTCTGCGCCTTGCTCTAGCAAATATCGACAAGTGGCGAGCTGGGCATTAATCGCAGCCCAGTGGAGTGGCGTGCTGCGCGACAAAGTCAGTATGAGCACAGGCATCCCGAGAAGTGTGACGAACACATTCTGGTCATCTCTGTCATTCACGGTCGCACTGCCAGACTCGACGAGTTGTTGGATGGTCGCAAGATCGCCTCTCTGGGCAGCGGCGATTATATCTTGCTAGAGACGGTGTCAGTAAAGTCATCGCAGCAGGTAAAATTGGGCTTCCTACCAAAGGCCGAGTCTGCTGGGAATGCGAGATGCTGGTCCCGGTCGCTTGTTCGTTGTCGAGCTTTGTCGTTGGCTCTGCCTTGTGACTTGGTTCGTTCATGTCGTTGCTCGCCGTCGCAGTTGTCGACGACAACGTCGTGCTGTCTATGTGTGTAGTGGAATGGCTGTACTACCCCGAAACACGTGGGGCAGTGTTCAAACAAACCCTAGGACAAGGTTAGGGTTAAATGTCCCTTCCGGTTCGCCATGTTACTGGCAGAGCTGCTGTTACTTGGCGCCAGGTTCGTACCCGCCTTGTGCGTGTCGAGTGCTGACCGACGATGAATTAGTGTCTGTGTCTTTCTATGCTGTCGCGTATTCCTGCAAAGAGGGCTTTACTATGACCTTGCGTTCGCGACGCAAGATACGCTCCCGCAGTCAGCGACAGTACCAAAACCCAGCGCAGCAAAATCATCATGGCATTCCGTCCTGTCGCAATCATCCTTCTCGCTCTGCTTCACGGAGTGTTGCATGTTGTTCGCAATGCTTCTGTGCCAAGGGTTCAACCTTCTCGATCCATAGTAAGTGCGTACACCAGCTTGTAAGTGTCCTGACCAACGTCGTTGTGCCCAGCGTCCGATTATATACATGGAGGGCGTCTCTCTTTCTCTTATTATCCACCATCATTGTTCTCATTCCGGCTTCCTTTTGCATGGTCCTCGCATATCGTTCAGGTCTGTTGCTATGCGCACATCCCTAGCCCATGGCAATTTATCAGAGCCCTGCAGAGACTCCTCGCCTTCTCAACATCAGAGCTATCGCGTTTTTACTCCCCATCGTGCTCTTCATCTTTGTCCTGTCATTCATCCCACTTCCCGCGGAATTTACGTCGTACAATCCGCTCACATCGACAGCTACCCGGTTGGTGGTCCTCGGAACCATTGTCCTCGGGCTTCTCTCGGGGCTTGGGGCCGTGAGTGGGGCATGGGGTATATTTGCACGCAGCGCGTAAGTCGTCGATTAATGTGACCGGAGAAACTAACAGTTCAATGTTTCGATATGGGCAAAGGGCTATCCCCTCCGCCGCTTCTATTACTTCGGCGGAGAACGCTCTCGAGCGGGTTCAGTCCGACTTACGTGAACGCACCCGCGATCTCGATGCATATGGGGCCTTAAAGGTGGAGCTTCTCTCTTAATGATGGGATGTGGCTGAGTGTCCGTGACAGCCCCAGACCGATGGCTCTTGGATATCGCGGGTGACTTTCAAGCGTGATGCACGTAAGGTTTCATACCTTTCTTACCGGGCGGAAGTTGTATTCACGTTTTTCTCGCCAGATCACGGTTCTTTGCAACAAGAAATCATCGGGTTGCAAGCGCTCGAATCGCAAATGACGACCAGGGTCGCGGCGTTGAAACGCAATCGCGAAAACAGCGAATTCGCCCTCTCCCTCCGCGGCAGAATTCTCAGCAGGGTATGGGCGGCGTATTGCGTGTGCAGAGTGTTCAGTGCAAGTGCTCATGTGACGTTACCTGTGTCGTGGTTTTCACTCATACACCCGTCCCTGCCAGTCTGCGATGAATTTACTATCTCCACCGCCATCCACGGATAACAAAACGTCATCCTATGGGGATATTATCGCACACATCTTCGCTTACTTGGTCTCCTTATTGCCGGCTGCATCTGGGAAACAAAGTATAGACGTCCCATCGCTATCGAGGCAGATTAGTCTGGTCCTCGTGGGGGCCATCATCCTCAGTAGCGTCAGAGTGGTCCTCAGGGGCGTCACGAGAGTGAGTTGACTGTTCCGACAAGCTAAAGACAGCGCGTTGAATGGCCGTCCTTTCGTCAGGCGTTCCGAATTACTTCTCGCAACATTTCCACCTCTTTGATGTTGCTTCTATTGGCACAGCTCATGGTGTGCTTCTCACGTCCCGTTCGGAGAAACGTGTCGATGTAATGACCCTTCATTCCAGGGAATCTATCTTCTCACCACATTAGTCCAGCTGCGGACGATGTTCCCTCCTTCCTATTCCTCGAGTATGGATGGGGGGAACGACGATGAAGCCAACTTGTTCTCGTCTCTCCCTCAGTACTCGCTCTTTGGAGGTTTGTTCGACTGGTCGTTCTTGTTCGGGGCAACGGGGTGTGCCCTCGCACGTTGGGCTGGAGGGTTGTTTAGCGGAGCTGACGAAGACTACGCATAGCTAGACGACCTTCAGGACTCTTAATGGATGCTGTACCTTACCAGGGAACTACTCGATAAGTATTGGACGCTCAGTACTAGTTTAATCAGTGCCAATCCAGTGTATGATTGCACGTGAATGAGATGAATCGGTGTTCATGAATAATACTGATTGTTTGCATCCACCGGAGAGTCCGCAAGACACATCAATAGATAACTATTCCAAAATCCAAGATCAATGTGCACTCCCTTCGGAGCCCGCAAACACCCTCAATATGGCTATGACAGAACCCCCCACACTGCCAAGCCTGCAAAGAAACACATCAAACTGACGAGAACACTAACGTATGCGGCAGTATGAATGCCAATACGGGGGAGAATCATGGGCGTATAAAGAGATGCAAGAGACGTGTGGATAACCAACACGATCGGAAATGTGACCATGAATGGTTTATGAGAGATGATGGGGTATGGAATGATCCTACCATCTGCCACTGGGACGGAAAGAGGCGAGCGGAGATAAGCAGACGACACGAGAAGCGTGAGACCGACCGAAAGTATGATGGAATCGAAACGTTGTAAGCACGACACGAAGACGGGGATTTTCTGACGATGCACGTCAGATCATGAGATACGCATTGCACATGGGCGGAGCGAGACGTACGATGGGTGCAGCGCCGTATACTTCCTCGAGCTCTTCTCTCGCTTTTATAGCGAGCAACTTGTCGAAATTGTGTTGAATGCGCGATTCGAGCGCGTTCGCGTTCCTGCCCGAGCCTTCTCCGGTTTGGTCTTCAAGTTGTCGAAGATCGTCACGGGAGTCCTCTGGGAGTTGCTCGGTAGAGCCCTGCCATCCACCACCATTACTCTGCAGGGGCGTGGCCCCATCCTTCAGCCGCTCCAAAAACTCTCGTTCCCTACCAGGAGGTACCATAACGTCGCGATAAAGCGCGATGTGTTGATAACCTTGTACGAGGGACACCAGGACCTCTGCGATATTGAAGGAAAGCCACCATACGATGTGAAAGGAAGGGTCCTGCCACGTTGGTTTGAGACTATACATATTGTGACGGACACGCAGCAATGCAAGGGACGCGAGGCGCAAGAGGTTTACGAGCAACACGTGTAAGAAGGTGGTTAGAAGCGAGGCGATGTCGGGGCGTAGGAGAAGCGACGACACGGTGTATAGAGGAACGCGCAGCTGGTGGGCTAGGGTAAACATGGCCGAGGATAGGAGAATCTCTGGGAGAGGCGAGGGAAAGAGTGGCGGATAGTGAGACGGCGAACTTGGATGAGGCCATACGAGAACTGGCAATATAGCGAGCACTGCAAAGGTGATCAATGCTGACAACGGCACGAACGTATACAACGCCAATAGTCGTTTGTATGATCCTGGACGACAGATGTCAATGAAAATCCATGACAAATATCTGGTCAGAACCCACCCCCATACAACCCGTTTTCTTCCAACTCCCATTCGATAGCCTCTTCGACGTCCTCTGGCTCAAGGTGCGGATCAATGGGATCTGTAGGTGCAGGAGGTTCTGCATCTTCCGCTACCCTGGCAAGAGAAACGCCTTCGCGCATACTTTCTGGACTCCTCATCAACCTGTCGTGTTCTTCTTCGCCTGGGCCGTCCAGACCGCTCAGGATGCTCTCGCCGCGTGAATCCAGGCGTCGCCAGTGGTGTTGCTCGTCGTCGCCGTGGGTGGTGAGGTCGTAGCCACTGTAGCTGAGGTCGGAACTCTCCTGTGGAGGAATATAGACATCTTCAGTACCATAATAGTTTGTCTCCCCCGCAACAACACGGGCGGGGTCTTGGAGTCGCGCCGACCGCTCCGTTGAATATGTGTGTGGAATGACAGCCGCGACGGTGTGGGCGACTCTGCGATGCATTTTTTACAGTCGCAAGAAGAAAAGAAGTCGCTAGTAGGCCTATATGCCGTGACAAAGGTACCAAGCTATATACCTACTCGAGCTGAGAGGCTGTATCTGCATCGTTGCCCATGTTCGAAACGCGCGACTCCAGCGCTCCTCTCTACAGCCAATGAATGTCTTGTGGTACACACGCGACGCAGAAAACGCGCCAACGAAACACCTTATTATGCGAAACGTGGTGCACCGCACGCGGTAATGACAGAAGGCGCATCGCCGTCCCGAGGAACCTGTACGATGCCAATGAGTGGCTACACGACAACGGAGAATAAAAGTATCAGATTTCGATGCATTTCCACAAGGACTCTGGCCATCCCCATATTGTACACCAGGGGACGTGACGGCCAAGTACGATCAGTCCGCCCATCGAATAAATCTCATCGGAAAGAAATGATAACAACTGATGAATTACACACCTCTTGCGAATGAACAAGATCGTTGCCAGCAGGTCCCGTCTAGAAAAAAACGGTTAGAACACCTGATCCGAATAAACAACCGCACAGGGGTCAGACAAGGCTGAAATCAAGGTTTTGTCCACACAGTGTATTCGGAATGTGGTAAAACGTATGGTATGTTGAAAATCATCACTAGAAACAAGAGAGAAAGAAAGACTCACCCAAGCTTTGACACTACAAGCAGAAAACAACAGGAAAATGGGCAGTGTACTTATGATTCAAACCCCGGTTAACTCCGCAACGATGCCGATGCAGCCGAGCCGAGCTTGATAGGAGTATTTAGATCCTGGTCGACCTTGTGCGATGGAGTCTCTTCTGCGATGGAGTATTGAAAACTCTTCCCAAGGGTCCGGGGAACGCCCAGCTGCACCCGAGAAAAAAAATCTCGACCCTGCAATCATCGATCACATTCTCGGAAAACCAGATGCGCAGCTGATGAAAGAGGCCCTCGACGTTGCTCTCGATGTTTCCAAAGATGAGGATCAACGAATAGCTGCTATGGATGACTTGGAAATGGTATGTAGCGTCTGCGACACTGAAAATCCCTTCCGAAACTGATCAGCTACACGGCGCGACAGCTCGTAGAGAACATCGATAATGCAAACAGTGCGTGGGTTTCCGTTCAATTGCACGGGGTGTTTATTGTCTCGTAGATCTCCAAAAGTTGAAGATGTGGGAACCTTTGCATGGTCTCGTTGGTCTTCCCTCCTCTACAGACGCCCTGAGGTTACAAACATTATGGGTGCTTGGGACGGCAGTGCAGAACAATCCAGCAGCCCAGTTATCCGTAAGTCAGAAGCTATGCTACCCTCTACTACCGAAGCTGATACCTGTGTTCTGTTCTTGACAGTATTTGTCCTTGGATCCTATTCCTGCGATTCTTGCATGCTTATCACCCTCATCCAACTCTGCAGGCACTCGATCGAAAGCCATGTACGCACTCTCTGGCCTGTTGAAGCACAATGCTGCTGCAGTCAAAAAGTTCACAGAGTTGCAAGGTTGGAATGTCTTATGCAACTCTCTCGAGGGTCAGTTCGTTTTGGACTGCTTCGCAAAGTCATTGACATGTCTGATAGATTCAGACATTACATTACGGCGCAAAACAGCTTTCCTCATTAATACGTTGCTTTTCCCGACATCTAGCCCGGACACCTCGGGCGCACCTGCGAGTGTGCACACCCCTTCGTCCGCGAATGCACCAGTCCATCCCAATTCCCACGCATCCATGCTCTCAGATCCGGCATCTGTGTCGACTTCCCCAACAACCATGGAAGGACTACAACAGGCTAATGCGTCAGACGGCTCTTCGCTGTTGGACGCACTCGTATCTGCGCTAGTGGAGCCCGTTCCTTTTGGTGTAGATGGTGAAAATGAAAGAGACGTCGAATTTCAAGAGAACGTTATAAGGTAAATGGGTACCCTTCTGCTGATCGTTACTCGCTAATATAACCATCTATCAAGACTGCTCCACACGTATTCAGTATTGTGCGGCGGTAGATTCTCTGATGTGCAGAAGCACAGGCTACGTACTACCATCTTTGACAACGTCTCTTCCGCAAACAACCCGTTCAACCTTGGCAGAGAAGAGTTCGACGCCGTAAAGACTGCCGTTTATGAGTGACGAAAGAGATTCAAAGAGGGATAGACTGATTCCATCAGATTCACTGTTTACCCAATCTGATATGCTCTTTATATCTAGCCGACTCATTTTCAATTCTAGTTACGTGATGTGAATCATCATTCCCGCACTGTGATTGGTCTGTCGGTAGAATTGAGCCCAAAGATATAGATGCGCTTAGTTGGCAGAACCTTGAAGGTTTCGGTTCTACTAAAATCAAACAGGGTCAACAAAGCCATGTCGAACGTTGCGCGAGCCTATCTTCAAGCTTTACCACCGACACCCTCAGTCATAGGTCAGTCTAGAGTTCTTCATAGGTTGCTCCATCAAACTGAAGTGGGATGTTTAAATTCAAACCTATGTGGTGGCCCTTTAGCGCAAGACCGTGACAACGCGAACGCGACTGTATAGGCAAAACAAACTTTGTGATATTTATGCCACAGTGAAAAGTGTTCGTCTTTCTTTCTTCATGTCCATCCGCCTCCGTTCTTTTGTAGACTCACGATCTTTCACGTATCCTATTCTAGGCCGCTTTTCCACCACCGTCGGTTTAAGCCATGGCCGCTCTCAGCCTACACCACGCCATTTTCACCAACGAAAAAGACTCACATCTTCCCCTGCGTTCTGCTGCATCTTTTCTTCATCACGCACCCGAGAAAGATGGGAGTCCGACGAGCGAATTGTTTACATCTGCCGCTTACCAGGATCTCATTCAACGACAACCAACTCACCCCGATGGACCTACGTCGGGCTGGGATCTCGGCCTCAACCTTTTAGGTGATCCAATCACCACCGCAGAACACAAGAGCTTAGAAGATCGTCAAACCAAAATGAAACTTCGTCGTCTGCGCGTTATCAGCATCGCATTTGAACTTCTCTTTGGTACGTCGTTCACTTTCACTTTTTGGGATGCGATTGCTTACATTTTTTAGGTGTCTGGGGAACATACACTACTGTTCGTTACTGCCTCGCATCCGCGGATGGTTTGGGTGATACCGAGCGCGTTTGTGCCCTCGTCTTCGGCATCGTGTCTGCAGTTGCACTCGCTCTTGTGATCATGTCCATTCTGATGCCACTGTTTCCCCAACAAAGTCGCCTTCATGTTTGGAGGTACACGAGATCGCTTCTTCGAGCATGCTATCTGCTACTTCTGTCTGCTGGTGCTGTGATGAACCTCGTCCTGGTCCTGGTGTGGCATCCTAGTCACCTTTGCAGCTGGGACATCGATATTTCATGGTATACATCAGCTGTGAACACAACAACATCTCCATGTCACACAGCACCGTTTTCCGTGTGGATGACTGTTGCAATACTGCGACTTGTCGTGACGTCGACGGTGGTTGTGAGTTTGTCGCTGACAAGTATCTGGAGAAGTCGCTGATTGTTTTTGCATCTCAGCTCTCATTTATTTACATCGTGCGGTCATATCACGGAACAAGCCACCCTAACTCTGATGGGAATAGTCCCAGATATTCTCCATACCTCCCGGCTGATCCCGAAGACATCCTACCTGTTTCGACTTCATCCCCACATCATCTTTCCAAATCATCATTCAGGTTCACGCGATCTGAAGATTCTAGCCGCACCCTCAATCACTCCAACGCCGCTTTGCCCAAGTCCAACTCAATCAGCACCCTTGCACCCTCAACTTCCTGCACGGGTCATTCGCGTTCTAACTCCACGCCTACTCTCAAAGACATTTCACCTCCGAGGATCTCGCCACCTACATCTCGCAGAACCTCGTCCCATGTAACCAACCACGGGGCATCACCAACTCCATTCGGGTCTGAAACCCCGTTCCAGACACAATCTGTCAGCGCTGTCACACCACCCTTGTCGGCATCTCACATGCTCCGACGAACGAGTCGTATATCAGTCACCCAAGTAACTTCGGACACAATGTTCTCCGACATCTCTCCGCATTCCGAACGGCCTTACGGTCCGATGATCGCTTGTGATCCATCTGAGTTTCGATCATGTGCATCCTGGAAACCTAGTCATCGTGGCACCGGTGTTCTCGATGTTAAGAAAACAACATTGGCATGGGAGAATATGCATGTTCGCCATGCTTCACAGGCCAGTGTTGGTCCGGAGTCGTCCTCATCCACCCACGATGACAGCGAATCCATCAAAGAAACAGACAAGGACGGCGATGACCTCGTGTACTCTTATGGCTATGGCGCCTCTGGACCTACATATCCTTATCTGGACATGTATAATCCTCAGAGACCGGGGAGATATGCCGAGACTTCGACATGTGAGGACGTGGACGAGCGCGAGTTCTCCCAGGGATACCGGAGGGCTATTCCAGGCAGACCGGCGTTTCCCGAGGTATCCTCCGAACCGCGGTCATCGCTATCCGACGAGGAGGAGGAGAGCAGCGGCGAGGAAGAGGAGTATGTTGCTATGATGGGTGGCTTCGTGCGGCGCATGGCGACCATCGAGTCCCTCGGATCGAAGGAAGCTGCGGGCACCGTTTCGACGACGGGTTCTGTGGCACTCCATTCCGTGCATCCCAAGACGCCTGTATCCCAGTTCTCCTCGGTGCGGGGCGCGGAACATGGATCGTCTGGCGCCTCTTCTTCGGGTGTGCCCTCCAGCAAGGATGGTTCGCTGAGTACGGCGTATTTGTCGTTCTCAAGTGGAGGTACGGGCATGCAGGTGAACGAGCGGGGAGAGCTCCTTCCCGGATGCAATGCAAGCAGAAGTACTGCCGGCTCGCCACATGACCGCCGCTACTACACCGCAAGCGCCAGCAGCTTCCCAAGGATGGATGACGAGGATCAATGACAGCGTTTCTCCCCGTCCACATCTCACTGCCGACGTCAACGCGCGGTGCCGCAGGGGCGGCAAACGATAACTGGGAAAAAAGGTGGCATCTGAATCAGAGTACCTTTCGCTTCTCCGCCCTCCACCCCTTTTCTCAGACGTCCGTTCATACGATCACGGAACCACACAGATATGATCGAACACTGATTATCTTTATGAACTTCATTACACCAACGCGCTATTTATGCCATTCATGCTACCTTGCCCCGTTTTTTTTCTCAATGAAAACGCTTCAATTCAATACGTCCCCGTTGACATGTCGCCTGGGACGTGAGAGCGAGATCACGATACGCGTTCGTCATTCGTACTGGCTACTCACTTATCTCTCAAGGACGTGTCGAAGCCGCTTATCGCGTTTCTTGGCATGGAACCGTGGTCATTTCGTGGCGCCCCTTTTGACGGCCCCTGTCTATCTGAACCACGACCCTGTCATGTCATACCGGGTCGCCGCAAGTGGGTTCGAAAAGAAGCCCAAGGCGCCGTGAGTACGACCGTATATGAACTTGTCCGCTCAGAACTGGGTCATTTAGGTGGCGTCAAACTGAGTTCCCCTGGGCCAACCCTGAGCGCATGCGCTGCCAGACCAGGTACTAGCACTATGCGTATGTGCATAGTATGCCCGTGGCCCGCCCGCGGATCCTTGTTGACCGGAACATCATGATGGGCGTGACGGAAGGTTGGCCCGAAAATAGCCACCCCCTGGAACCCATTCCAGAAATGCATTAATGAACGGGGGCGTGTGTCGAAGCTTTGGGCCCCCCCCCATGACATCGCCGCATTGTCACCGAGATCATGATGGATCCATTTGACAAGCGATGATTCGGACGCGGACGCTTTCAGCTTGAATTCAACGGGAGATCGTTGGGCTTGACTGGCAGCTTGAGCGCGGGTCGCTATCCTTCCCTGCTGGATCTGACTCGGATTAGTTGAATTGTCCGAGTGCCACCATCAACGTTTCAACGCCGTTTCAGGCGTCACCGTGACGGGCCGGCGCGCAAGGCAACCACGGTGCGTCTTCTTGACTCGTCCAACGAGAACGCGAACACATGGCACGCCGGGTGGCATTTCAATAACAATAATGCATCGATCGACCTCTCGCGATGATATCATCGTCCGACGGGTCACTCACGTACGAGAACTATGGCCCCCCGGCGTAACCTGTTCACAGCCCTGAGCACCCCGCAGTGCTACGTAGCATACACGCGACACGCGACGCCGCTACTCGCATTACCCCCCTGGCTCGCGAAAAAAGTAAAATGAGTGTACACGCATTTGGCATGTAAGGCGACGAGATCGCGCGAACGGGGCTACGCCGTAAAAATTTCTCCTGATTAGTGGTCAAGCTGGACCCTACCCCTGAAGAGTGTCGACAGACGCAATATCGATGATGGCATTGCGCTCGTTGGTCATTTCCTTGGGCATACGCATTCGGTCGAGCATAAGTCACCGAAAACAAATATGCCCAACGAGGGGTAAAATAAACAAGCTTAGCGCCTAGACACATCGGGAACGCTCGACCAAGACGGCCACCGGAGCAGCGATAAAGCATGCTAATATTGGAACATGACGTGTGCCAGGTACAGACTATTATGCATAGTGCATACTCACTAGATGGTCCGTCCAAGCGATGAGGAAGAGGCGTGAGCACCCTGACGACCACCGGGTCGGACGGAAAAGGAGTGCGACGCGTGGAGGAGAAGCATGGTGCATGTCCGCAGTGCGGCCGCCTAGTCCATGCAGAGTAAAG